>JAEUWJ010000644.1:0-118354 GCA_018524395.1 Podaxis carcinomalis | reverse complement strand
GTACTTGAGGGTGAGGATACCACGCTTGGACTGGGCTTCATCGCTGGAAATGATAAGGATAGAAGCCGGCGGGTAGAATTAAGGCTACACATACCCGACGTAAGAATCCTTATGGTCCATACCGATTATCACACCCTGGTGACGGGGACGACCGACAATGGAACTGGAGTACGTCTCAGATATTGTATTACACACTGAGGACGCGTACATACGGGAAAACGGCACGAGGGGCATCGTCACCTAAGTAAATTGAGCGCTGGAATCTTACGTCTTGGCAAAAGTCGTCTCACCAGCAACTGCAGAAAGGGGTGTCAGGAATGATGAGCTTGCAGGAATGGGAAAAAAACTTACAGCCAGCCTTACACATGCCGGAACCGTTGTCAATGACCTGGTGGGACGCATGGTGAACTTTGCGGGGTGGTAGTAGTCCGGGGACGAAACACGTACGAGGGCAGCAACTTCTTCCTCCATAATTGGTTACTCGTAAGTCAAGCAAGAAAGAAGATGGCGATGGGATCGAAACTGGATTGCAGATTGATTCATATGCGATAGGACGGGCAACGCGGATATCAGAGTAGTAGTGGGACAGTGCGCGTCAGTATTGTGTGATGCGATGAAGAAAAGAGACATTACCTTATAGTCGTCGAGGATGCGGTTGACAGATATACGATTGCGTTGAGGGGGAGGTCAGTGTGAGGGCATGCCGCCTTTTATTGGGCTACTGTGATGGGGCCATACCTGTCAGAAGAACAACGCCAACGCCGCAGTCTTCTCCCCGCAGCCATGCGTGGATGTCGGCGTAGTGTGTCGTTTTTTGTAACCGCGCAGCGTCCAGCCGAAAATGTGCTTCCCTTAGCGCTGAGCAGTCATACTGTGCATTTGATGCATCAGCTCGGGTCACCAAGTTAGGGATCACTTGCGCGGTTGTCAGGTCCACAGGTTCACGCATTCATTCGGCCTTCCATCCCAGTCACTTCCTCTAGATGGACCTCACACACCGCCCTAGATGCCAAGATTAGACAAGCAACTCATTAATGAACAGCGAAACGGCAGAAGCACCACGACGGACGTCATCAAATAAAGTCTTATCCGTTCTCTGGCGACCAGCATCTTTCCTTTCAGGTCACAGAGTAGCCCACAGCGGTTGCGCCCGTAAGTCAAGCGCAATCGACAAGGACTGCTGTAAGAGTCGGATGAGGAAGTACGACCGTTTCATGATATGCGAACTATGGTTCTTGATCGAAGTCCAGTGCATAAGCAACAATTGAAGACGCTTTCGCTGTAATGAATCCCGGTGTACCAGAGCACAGAGAATTTGAGGTATTGCTGAGTTATTTCTGTGGTCAAGTAATATCCAATGAGGGTGCAAGCCTGGACTTGCACAGATTAATGGACGTCTAATGATCATGACTTGCTGACATCATGTGAAAGAAGGCAGAGGCGCTTGTATGTAAAGCACTGCCAACAATTGGTCCATTCCTCTCCTCCTCGTACACTGCTCCTGTGTCCACGATGACTTGCGAATATTACCCTCGTGCCTTATCACTTGTCTGGTTGAATTGCGAGTGATGATGTCAGGTCAGAGTTTCTTAGGGTCCCCAAGTCAGTAACATTTTTTGGATGTTTTGCTGATGAGGGAATTGTCTGACGAAGGTGGAGGAGGACGCTAAGTATGCTGCTTCTAAATGACTTATTCAACGGTAAAGATGGCACACAGGGACCTGCTGAAGCAACTTAATCACCCTAGAAGCTAGCTCTTAGGCTGCCATGATTTCTTCTACACGATGGTCCGGAAACCAAAAGGGAAGTTCAGAAACAAAAGGAACGGGATCTATTTTAGTCGAGATACCAGTATGAGCTCAAGGCCTAAGGCTTTACTGATGGGTGAACAAGTAAAACTGCTCCTTCATTAATATGTTAGATAAGGTTGCGTCCAGTATATCTGACCTTTTTGAAAGCCTTGAAAGCCTCCCGGTTCGGTGGTACTGGTCATCGATTCTCTTACATTGTTTACACTTGAACTGACACTTTGATATATGATGGCGTGGAAAACTGCCACTCCCGGCGACCAACTGCTGGAGAGAATGACCGCTATATCTTCACTTCTGAGCTCTTTTCCGATGTAAGTCCCTTTCTCCATCGAGGTGTGTCATCAAGCTAGAAGTGTCCAATCTATCCGTGGAGAGTGGGCACATGTTGCAATTTTGTGCAATGTCAGAAGGCGTCAAGGTAGCGCCACTGGCGCACTAGCCCCCGCCGAGAGACCCGATATAACATACGTTGGAGTCGAAGCTTGCTGTAGATTGCCAGTGTCTATCTTTAGAAGGGAGTATTTCATAGCGTTCGAGGGCTATGGATTGTTATCACCTTCTCCCTGCCACACCAACATTTCTCCACCTTTCTACACTATGGCAGATGCAGTCGAGGAGCAGCTCCACCTGTTGAAGATAGCAATAACACGGGTCAGGCTTGTCAATGTATGTCGACACACCCGTTTTGAGTTCTGAAACACTGCTGATGAGATGGGTTGCAGTATACTAATCGTATGTGGTTCTCAACACATGCAAAATGAATCACTCAAAGTGAACGCGAAAGTTGCTTCGCTGACAGTCCTGGTGAGTCAGCTCCCTACATCTCAACGTCTGCAAGATGGGCTGACAGGATCCGCCCGCTATTGAGATCCTGGACTGGTTGTTGATGCTGAAGCTCGAGGCTTTATTAATCTGGGCCTCGCCATGGAGCGTCATGAAAGCCTTGTACTTAATCACCCGCTATGCACCTTTCCCCGTCGTCTCTTTCATCATGTATCGTGAGACTCCTTTACCATTCAACCACAATTGACTTGTTGCTCAAATGGTCTTACATCGCTAGATCAATTTGGCTACGCCTTATCCGAACATGCATGCAAAACCGCATATGATCTCGGGGCATGTAGGTTTCCTGTCAAATCCAGGAAGTCTTTTTTGACACTCTCTGTCCCTTTGACAGGGTCGTTCATTGTCAGTACCAGTCTCTCAGAGTGTATGTACTTCCTTTATTCGCGTTATATCCTACTAAGACCTTCATTCCACACTTATGTTATGCAGCAATTCTTACGACACGAACGTGGGCTGTTTGGGGAAGGAGGAAATTGATAACATACGCCTTACTTGGGGCATACAGTTTTGTGTGGTTGTCGATTTTCACTATCGCAGGATTCTACTTGGAAAACACTGGCCGTGAGTATCTCGTCATCTTGTTTAACGGCATGATGTGGACCCCTTCGAAAGACCAGGTATCCCCTGCTCCCCAGTTAATCGGGTGCCTCCTTGATAGTGCAGGCTTATATTTGGTACCATGTTTCGCATTGGTGGTGTTATATGATTTGGGTGGGTAACTTCACTCTTTCAATAACCGTGTTGTTTCTCATTATGATACCGGGACTCAGGCATGCTTATTCTAATGATCACTCCAGGGATAAGATCAGGTAAGATACAGGAGACTTATTCCCTCACCAAGATGCGATTCATGTATGGCCAGTCCGGATACGTGGGGGTTCACCACTTTTTAAAGTAGTCTATCGTGATGGTGAGCGTTTGTTCAACCTGTGTTCACCTGCGTATTGACTCGTACGCCTCCGTAAGGTATTATCTACTACATCTACTTATTTGGTGAGTAACGGAAGCTCAATCGGAGGTGCTATCCCAACCCTGTTATAGGTCTTTCACTGTTGAACATCATTATCATCTCCACACTTCCGGTAGGTTGAACTTTGCATTACTACTCGTTGTTAAGGACCCTAAGTCAAGTTGCTCATCTCCGTAGAGGGACTTGTATGTGCTTTTAGTGATGTACGTGCCCTGACCCCGTGCCATTACTATTCTACAATTGGACTCACATGCTGCTTGATCAGTTTTGAAGGTGTTGTTCACTCCGTGTTGGCTTGCCGCGTGGTCCTACACATACGTGAACAAGCGCACATGCAGAAGATTTTATGGAGCCAGAGAGAGGACGAAACAGGAGACAGTTTGCCGTTGTCCCCACTCAGGTTTCGGGAGACCCAGGGCGTTATTTAGGCCAGAGATGGGTGGGGTCTATCCAAGTAGTAGATTTATCAATGGGCACGCTGAAGTGCTATCCCACAAAAGTATGTACAATAGGCACACCTGTGGTGTTCGGCCTGGTGTTGGTAATAAAATCCAGCGGGGTGAAGATGCTTCCCACATCCTTGTCCTGCCGGGCAGTATATTCTTAGTGTTGTTTAACTTGTCTACAGACTTGTGGCTCGATTGCAAAGTGATCACGGATGACTCAAACCATACGATTCCGTCTTAACACATAGGGAAAAGTTTCGCACCCGAAGACAAAAAGAAACGTCACCTGAGCGATTCGAACACTCGCGGTCAAAGACCAACCGCTAGCAGCCACTTGGGTAGCAGGCGATCCCGTTAACCACTCCGGCAAAGTGACTTGCGCAACCGTCAGCTTAATAAACATATAGCTACTTTGAAGGTAACACGACCAAACTGAAAAGTGATCTCTGGACGTTCGAAAATATTGGATTTGTGACTCTTTAGATGCGTTTGCGCATCCAAACTCTCCCTCCCCTTCCAGACCTCAAGGCTTGGTTCACTCCAGATGCTTGCCAAGTGCCAAAATCGATATTGGAATTCAAGGGGCTTTTGTGCTCCCAGATGGTCATGTTGAAGAACATTGGGATCACGCAAGAGGATATTCAGCTGCTCCTGGATGAATTCGAACTTTTGGATGAAAGTCCATATGCTGCAGCTCTGAGGGATGGTGATCTTATTTGCATCAAAGCTCGGTCTGTTTTCAAACAATCTCGTAAATCGAAAGCAGAGGAGAAAGAAGAAAAAGGTGTGGCCCTTCAATTTTTGAGCTGTGGTGGTATGACGTATATCTCCTGCGCAACAGGGGTGAACTCTCGTCCCTCGAAAAAGAGAAAACGCGCAGGAGAAAGCACGGATCTCGGGAAGAGGAAGAGGAAGTCAAAAATAAGGAAAGTAGACGAGTCTGACCCAGAAGATAGCAGCGATTCTGCTTCCTCGTCATCGTCTTCAAGTTCCTCATCTGCCGAGTCTTCATCCTCATCCTCATCCTCATCCTCATCCTCGACCTCCTCTACGTCTTCTTCGTCCTCTTCAACCTCCGAAGAATCAGACTCGTCCGGTTCCGGAACCACCTCTTCCTCATCTCCTCCCTCACCCCGACCGTCCAAGCATCCCGCCGAAAAACTTCGTTCAGCCGCCATTGCGGTTGCTACGCACAGAGCTACTCCCAAACCAATACCTCTTGGACCCTTTATCCCGCCTGGACAAGGCAAACCAACGACTCATGCCCGGAACCTTCGCCGCAAACGTCTACGCGCAGCACAGGCAGAGGCGCGTGCCTTAGCAGCTCTGGAGCAGACGCAAACAGCTCAGATTCTCGCTTCACCGCCTCGAGGTATGTCTCAAGCTAATGCCATCCTTCTCGGTCAACGTGTTGCCTCTCAACCCGCGAGGGTTGACAATGGGAAAGGGAAAGACAAAGAAGTGGGCCAGCTGATGAGTATGGATGAGGACATGCGAGCGGAGGCAGGGGCAGTAATGGAGGAGAGGAGGGAAGTGATGATGGCCTCGCTGGGGAACAAGAACAAGAAGAAAGGGTATAAGCAGTTCTTGATGGGGCCAGTACCAAAGAAGATCGTGTTTGAGGAAGGGGGGGAGACAACTGTTTCTGGTTGTGGAGAAGTGTCGGGTTCGGGTTCGGGTTCGGCGCTGGTGTCACCACCACTACCACAGGCTTCAACATCGAAGGAACAGATTCTGACTTCGCCTCAGTTTCAGTTTCAGGCAATTCTACCCTCCACGTCACAACAACCACTGCCTCGTCTTATACCCCCATCCGAGATACAGGAACGCGGAGAGTTGCCACCAAATATGTTCGTTACTAGCGTTGACGTTGAAGCAGATCTGTGGAACTCGAATGGGAGGAAGAAAAATAAAGGGAAAAAGCAGAAGAAAACCGGCACCTTGCACGAGTATGATTACGTGCATGATCAGTCCTACAACGATGACGATGGGTACCAAGCCGATGCAGACATGACGCTACCATACGGTGATGAAGGGCATGCAGAGGAAGCGAAGGTCGAGGCTCAGTCTAAATCTCAGTCCGAGCCCACAGCGCAAGTCACCACATTCGACTGGATCAACGCTGAGAAATCTTTCGACAATGCTCCAAAGGTCACACAGCTGGATGATCTCCAACAAGCGCATATAACTGGTTGGAAGGTAAACGTTCACAGTCGTCGTTTTCGTGTGATGTAACTGATCCTTGTGTGATTTACAGAGCCTGGATCTAAATCCTCAAACATTCACACCAGAAATCCTCCTTATCGCAGCCAGAGTCCTCGAAGTATCACTTCCTACATCCACGGTCAAAGTACAACGTCTCTTCAGACCCGTTGACCCTAACCTTGGGTTTTCTGGATTCCTGGCACCGGTGGACGCAAGTGACGGAGATAGTGTTGGAGAGATAGAGGAATATCATTGGAACGATATCCAGCCTTCCGATTGGCGCATTTTACAGACCCTGTAACCATGGATTACATTCCACTTATGTCTATTCGGCAGTAAGGCTCGGGTCCTTGATGCATCTGCTTACCCCTTCGAACTGATTGCCCCACCATCCCCAGCCTGTCACAAACTGGAGGCGCCACCTTCACGGTCCTAGAACGTTTAGGATAACACTCTTCCCGTCGTAAATCATTCGTTCGCCGTGTTCGGCCTCCTTATTTGTTCCATACCCAGCTTATCTATATCAAGCTCCTACGAACTTCCATCAGCTCCAAGACCTGCTGAGATGTGTTTGTTAGCCCAACGTTTATGATCTTTGCGAACTGCCTGACTCCCCTTCCATCTTTGATGGCTTCGGTGAGGATCACAAGAGAACATCAACACCCAAATCTGACTTTCCTGGCGCATCATTGTCTTCTTGTTCACGACTCGTAAATGCATTTTCCTAAGTTGCGAAAAACCCTCAACAATGCACATAATATGCACTCGGAGTGGGAATGTTCGATGAACCACATTCCTTCCCCCACTTCAACTCCCAGAATTGGTTGTAGGTGTTTCTGGAGGTGTACATCCGCAGCGCGGGATACGCCAATAACTTGATCTTCGCGTACACAGAAGCCAGTTTTCTGTGATTCTATGCAGGAATCAAGGTGCATCTCATCATTTGGAAGCTATGTCATGTCACCTGCGAGATTGCTCATAAGTGTATCCAACACTTTGATCAGAACCCACCACCAAGCATATGGTCATCTCCTATATTCTAGGTCTTATCCCAAACCTCGCGCCACTTGCACCGAGCTGTTTTGAGGTGCAAAGGTCACTATAACATGTGAACGAATCATCCGCGTTTCCGCCATGCGGGGCGAGGTCACAACATGGCCACCAGAAATTGCCTTGGCGTCCCCGATCACCACGCTACATTCAAAATCAGAGGGGTCTATTTTTCGTTGTGAGTATCAGGATGGAAAACGATCTGATGGCCTGGGCCCGGTAGACATCTTACCTTCGTGCATGTCATACCTCTACTAAGTATACGCTTTCTATCTGTCAAATTTTGCCTCATCCGGTCAAAATCCCGCCTAGGAACAACTTCGCGGATGTTTTGAAACGAATCGACCACATGCCACTGGACGTACCCATTCTCTGGTGACCTATTGAGGCCTAAGTAAAAGCTATAAAAGAGCGCATCTCACCGGGTGCAGATAGATTGCCGCAGCCATGTACTTCTCCCTCCTTTCCGTTGCGCTACTCTATGCTTTGCATGCACTTCGTCCGACTTCTTTGGTGCAAGGCAGTCGTATCGTAGACAGACGGGTCGGATCCGGCTCCTACAGGAAAGGAGTATCGTACACCCTGACCACAAATCAAGAGCGGGAGCTGCTCCAAATCAGACAATCATGCCCATTCGGGAGCTTTGAATGTGACGATGGTATGACTCACGCAGCTTCTCGCTGCAACTTGAGAAATTAAATCGTTATCAAATATAGGAGGATGCTGCCAAGTGGGTAACACTTGCGTGGTCATTCAGGGCACACCAGGGTGTTGCCCCCTCGGAAGAACCTGTGGTAGCGTTGGTCCTGAATGTGACGATCCCAGCTTTGACCCTTGCCCGAACGATGACTTCTGCTGTGGTGAGTAACTAACTACCCTCATGTTAGATATTCTAGTACGAGTCTAAGTATTCACTTACTCCCGTCTCCCATCTAAACAGCTCCTGGAGAGATTTGCTTCAGGGACAGCAACAATAAACGGAGATGCCGCGATGGCGGTGGTGGAGGACCGCCGACAACCTCCACTCATCGGACTACTCATCGGACTACCAGTACCAGCACGACTGACCGTCCCGACACCTCCAAAACTGATCATCCTAGTAAGTGCAGACCCATAATGACGTCGCAATTTAATGACGAAGTATTTAGCCACCTCCACATCCACATCTACATCGCGGCAGCCAACAACGCTATCGGCCCCGACCCTGACCATGACTGATGACCCTCCAGCTTCCTCCACTCCGTCACCTGTAACAACTTTCGGATCTAGCTCCGGAACGATTACCTCATCCATCAGCCCACCGTCCGCAGTGACTTCGCCGAGTGGTGATTCTGCATCGGTCGGGGTAACGTGGCTCCAAGGCTTTGTCATTATCCTCCTAACTGGATTTGGCTTTGCGTTGTGATAACCTTCGTTCCGCCCGAAATTTCATTTTTTTATGTTGCGTGTTGGTGGTGTTTTGATAAAGGTATCTTCAATGATCACTGTAAAATAGTGTTAAATAGTGTGCTCGAATGGATTGGATTCGGTTATTTCCGCAATTGGGCGGATGCTTCCAAGGTTTCCAAGGAGAACTGGGTAGAATACTGGACCGTCTAACGAACGGTCAATGTCAGGCAACTCTACAACGTTGCCAAGCGTCCGCGAGTGGGGGAATGACATGCAGCTCAAGATCGCCCGTTTGAAGGATCTTTTGGCATCTGAACTCAAGGAGTGGCCGAATTGCTCGTTCACCGTTCAGTTTCAAACTACATACGGGAGCTGTCCACCTGTATGGTGTATCCAACCCTATGATTTACTTTTTGGTGAATCAGATTGGTTCCATCAGAGACCATGGAGCCAAAGACAGGGGCTACATCAGTGGCCAGCTCGTTTCTCTTTCCCATCCACAAGCCATGATCAATAATCAGACGGGTTACGAAGTTCGAACTTTTTCATCAACTTGACAACGGACGACGAGCTCGAGTCAAGGGCATAAGGGTGAAACATAGCGGGGGGGGGGGGGGGGGGGGGGTCATCGACAGCGTTGTTGTGAATACACTTGTAATGAAAAGTAGCCGATAACCAGTCCCACCTCCCTTTTAAAATAATTGCGCCAAGCCCATTCCGCTTTAGTTCTTTGTTGATCATTTCAGTGTTGATGGGGACTGATTTTACAACCGGTGACTCCGTCCTATCTCACGTCAGTCTAAAGAAGTTTTATGAGCTTTGGTAGAAGCACATGCCCTATCGAATGATAGTCACCAGCTGCTAAGGTGTACCAAATTACCAACCTGCATGGTTATGGTCCGCCGAACTGGCCTAGAACAGAACTATCAGGACTATTGGCGAAGTTATTGACCAGCAAGAGAATTACGAACCTAGTTAGCACTATTTCCATGTTCTTTTCCTTGATTCGGCGCCCTTGATATTTTAGCCATCTCAACACTGCCCACGTCAGGTCATTACGCCATTGGACACACTGTCTATCTGGTGGACGCACACTTTTTATGGATATGATGCGACCAACCTGAACAAATTTGCCCACTTGCCTTCACAGCCGTTCTAGCATTCGTTGAGCCAAACAGGGAGGTATTAAATAGTGCATCTCACAGGCTGCCACAGGAAAACATCATCTTCCCTCTCTGAGTCCTCCTAGACATATCATTCTACATGTTATATGGATACTCTTTTAATTGCTTCATTACGAGGCGGTCAGAGGCGGTCAGGCCGTAGGTGGTAGCGTTGCACCCCACTTCCATAGTGCGGGTGCTCGATCCCTATCGGTCGAGCCATGGATTAGAGCCAACCCACCAGTAAAGATCCCTTGAGATGTAATTCAGGGGCGGGTGCCCGCATTGGTTGGCAACCTGCTCCAGATCAGATAGTCATGTCCTCCTGCTAGCACTTCAGGCGGTGATAGTATGTGCTGCACCTTTCTACGCGGCTCAAGCGAGTAAACAAACCATCATCAAGTGATAGGGGGTTGCTTCCAAGTGAGCACCTATTGCATAGGCGTCCGCGGCACACCAGGATGCTGTCCCGTTGGAAGGTTTGCACTAGCATCTCTGACCAATGCAGCAGTCCCAGGGACCTGCCTTGTCCAAGCGACGATTTCTGCTGCCGTGAGTAGCTTTGTTTTATTACATGTTCTATTATCAATCAAAGCTTTCACGGTCGATTCCTCTCCAACTTTAGCTGCGGGTTCCACATGCTTCGGAGACACCGGCAACACACGTCGGTGCCGCGATGGTGGAGGCGGAGGCGGAAGCGGAGACGAAGGAACTACTCCAGACTTGACGAATTCTGGTTCTGATTCGACCAGTGCCGCACCCAGACGAGTGGGAGTGATACGGTTCTGGGGTCTCACTACCGTTTTCGCAGCCGGGCCTTCTCTTGTAATATGGTGCTCTTATTGCTTATCGTAACGGTATCATACTGCTAACTCATTTATCATCGTCTTCGTACTGCTCTTGCTTACCCAGTATGGTTTACATGGCTTGAGCACTCGCGCAGCATCAGTTCGTAATTATTGAATCCCACATACACACTAGGAGAAAGTTTCAATAGTTAGTATCAAAGCGTCGTGCTTTTGGAAGGCTAGCATTATTGGGTTCTTCCCTTCCTCTTCAGAGCTACCGCACACAATGTCACCAGTGAAAGGGCGAAGATATAAAGTTCAAACTCCAACATGTATGAAAGGTACCCACCGTTCGTGAGCTACACCTTTCTCTCGAAGACACCGTACTGCTTTCCTCAGACCCTCCGCGGGTTTGCGAATGGCTGTAAGCATGGACTTACAACGCATTCAATGATCGTGCTAACGTCATCACCCCAGACGGTAACCGATACCTATAGTAAACCCGCACTGATAAACACTCTCTCTACACGACCATCACCTCGTCTATACCTTGCTCTCGTGTATACGCGTATATCTTCATATCGAATCCACAGCCCGTGCTCGTTTACTTTTTTGACATCGTGAGTGACGTCTACCAGGGCGTAGACTTACAATGTCTATCCCTTCGTCACTCATGATGGTCTCATAGACGATCTTGGTGATAACAGGAGCATCCAAATCACAAATTCTCCATAGCGTCCCGATAGCCCCTTTGAATCCAGCGGCCATGAAACCTCCCGCTAGATGTATCGACTCGTTCATGTTTTTCTCATCTCCAGTTGCAGTTTGACACGCTGAAAGGACCACGAAATGTGCCGAGCGCAGATCTTCTGCCAGAAGTCACTCTAGTGTAAGGATGCCTTTGTGGAGGATGAGCCCGCTTTCTAGGGGCTGATCATGATCTTGCTCGCCGTGGCAGGCGAGGTGTACGATGTGGGAAAATTTGATGGCATTTAGAACACTTTCAACTTGAGCGGCTTCGTCTTCGAGTTTGGTCAGACGCAACCAGGATGCCCGATGCTGCGCAAGATGCGAGATGACCTCGACCTCGTCTCTGACACAGGCTAGAGAGGACCAACTCGTACTTGCTTACCCCGACGACTGACATCCGAACCTTTTCGCTTGCTCCCAGATCGCTGGATGCCCTATTTCGTGCCTGCAGCCTTAATCAACGACTCTAGGGTGTGAGAGTAAGATTGTGTGTAAGGAGAGTCGATCGGGGCAGCGGTATGGAGAGGGAAATGGGTGAAGACATCGTCCCGTTGTTGCTCCGTTCTAGTGCAAACAAGTAGTCAGTCATTGTCGGCACACAAACAGGCCATGATGCTCACGTTTTCGAGCTCTTTGAACACAGGATCCACAATCCCATTCCATAGCCAATGGAGGACCTCCTCAAACTCACCTGAGTTAAACGATCCCCGAGGGGGCAGGGGCTGCGAAGGTTTTCCAGCGCGGCCAGAATTATTGTCGTCAGCCGTCCCTCGGAGGGCGTTGCAGGAGCGTCATCAACTTCCGAATAAACCTATCCACTCCCTCTTGCGTAACTCCAGGCAGGCCCAAGGCCACTGGAACTTTGTGCCCAACAAGATCAACGCATGCGCAAAGTTCGCGTAAGCATGGCTCAGCATAATCACTGGGCGAACGGCCAACTCCATGTACGGGAGTGGAAGTAGTAACCTGTCGAACCCGTGTTTGGTTCGAATCTCATTTATCACCCTCCCGCGCTCAACTGCAGCCTCCATCCTCTCGTCGCTGACGGTGGCGGGATCGAGGATGATGGAGTCAGCGGGATCTGGATTCGAGAGCTGAAGTAGCTTCGCGGACGGGGCAGCTAACCTCTGTGCGAGAGTGGGATGGGCCAGCTCGAGTTCTTGAACCTCGCGCCTGAGTTGTAGCAGTTGCCTGTGGGTGGTACACAGACCTTGTTCATAGTACTCAATTGCTAGATCGACCCTGTTCCAAAATCGAGTAACATTAGTTATGCATGAATGAACATGGCTCAAGGCTGAATGGCACACTATCATACAGCTTTCCTGTGCGAACTACGAACCAGCTTTCCCAAGCTTTCTCAGTCTAAGGGACCAGTCAGGCCACAAGACAGGAAGGTTCCACAGATCCATCTCCACATTTCTATTCGTACACTTGTTCGGTCTACAGCGAACGTACTAAAACTGGTAAATAAATATAAAATACACGCAATCATCTGATGGATCATGCATCAAAAGGATGTCGTCTGAGTAAGAACCAAAGCATTAGTGTAGTCGTATGATACTTGGATATCGGGGCTGTAGATGAGGATGATGCGGAGCTAGGTATTGTCCAAGAACGCCTTTTTTAATGCGCAGAGGCGGAGTAAAAGGCTAATTTTGATCGGGTGGGACGATAAGGGCCCACTCGGGGAAGGGGAATATGCAAGGGGAAGAAGCCATGAACAGAACCGGGAAGATGGAGTAATAGGTCATAGCGGAGAAATCCAAGAAGGGCTGTATTCCAAAAGTCTAAGCAGGTCGGTCGAAGTCGGGATGGAGGCTGAAGCGTGGTGGATATCGTAACGAATAACTTTAGAGTAATAGCCTCGTGATGTTGGGGTTGATTTCCGCGACCACCGGAATAAAGTGAAAGATGGCAGGTGTAGAAGTTGACAACAGGCGACCGAGGAAGACAGAAACCTGTGTTCGAAAAGCCGGGATCGAATAACCGGCGTGAATCACATCCATTGGGACAGGATCCACGCGACCAAAATAACCGGGTGAAGACCGTTTACACAAGAGACGAATGGTCAACCATGACACCACTAATGCGGTTATACACCGCCTCAGGGTATTGCCTACAAGATATACTCAATATTTCGATTTGTGTAGAATGAGAAAAATGATACGTACCGAGCTTTCAGCCGTTGCAACAAATCCAACGCCCGATCCCGGTGTCCAGCGCCCAGTTCAGCTCTAACCATTGCCTCCCAAGTCGAAGGCTGCAACGAAATACCATCAAGACAACTTTCAGAAACAGGCAACCAATGATACCTACCTCGCGATAAACGGGTTCCATACATCCAATATTCAATCCAGCGCTCGGGTTATGCGGCGCATGATTGTTCGGGGCCGCGACTCCCGTCGGGGGATCCACAAGGCTCTCGAAAATCTCTCTCGCCTTATCCAACTCGCCCACAATTGCATAACCCTTGATCAAGAAGTTGGCAATGTAAGCAGTCATATGTACGCCCGCAGCAGTCATTTTGTTGATATACTCGGGGATGAGGTCCGTGCGACGGTGGGAAACAAGGACATTGATGATGGATTCGAAGACAACTGCATCGAGGGCGGAATATTTCGGCCCAGGAGAAGAGGCGGAAGCAGAGACGGAGTCAAAGACTGCAATGGCCTTGTCAAGATCGCGTTGTACACAGCCATAGGCGTTGATCAACGAAGCATAGTGTGTGCCTTGAACGTCAATATGGGAGTCCTTCTTGAGCTCTTCAAACACCGCTTCCATAGATGCAACATCGACCGGTTCAATGGAGCCATAAGCATCAAGCAGCAACTAAACAAGGAGAGAAAAAATATCTCAGTCAAATATTCCACCATAACCCATCGGAAACAAACACACCTTGTAAGTATGCGCAGTTGGCCGAACTCCTGCCAATCCCATCTGCTCATAGAACCACAGTGCCCTCTCCCTATTCGGTTTCGTCATCGTATAGAGTTGCATCATCGTATTATACGGCGGTACTCTCGGCTTGAAGTTCCTCTGTTCGACCATCTCCGCAAACAACGCCTCCGCGCTTTGGACGTCACCCACCCTAGCGCACGCACCAATCAATGCTCCATACGTGATGGACGTTGGCTTGACACCTTGTGCCTTCATCCTCTGGAACATCTCCAACGCGTGGTCTGCCTTACGAGCCTTGGCGAGCTTCGAAATGATGTTGTTATAGAGATAGATGTTCATATCCACGTTAGCCTGCGCAGCTTCGCGGTAGAGCATCATCGCGTTCGACGCGTCGTCCGTGGTGTCCTTGACGTAGAGAATCAAAGCGCCATACGCATCAGCAGAAGGCGCTGCACCGTGCTCGATAATCCTGAGTCGGTGAACATGTGCATTATCAACATCCCCGGCATGCGCAAGCGCGATGATCATGCTATCCTCAACACAGATCCACCCTTCCCTCAACACGTCCTGTTGCATCTCCAGACTCTTCAACACCTCCTGCGCAATCGCATACACCTCCTTCACCTTATCAACCTCACCCTGCCTTCCCAATCCCTGGATCAGCCGCCCAAGCACCCTCGGTGCAGGAACCTTCCGATGCTCCAAGCCCTGCTGCAAGCGCGCATAAGCGTTCAAGACTTCGCTGCGGACGTTGTTATGCTTGAGTGCTTCATCAATAGCCTTCGTTTGTGCAGCGTTAACGACGAGGTTGCCGTAAGGTTGCATTAACCTCTGAGTACGTTCATCCGCGATGACATTCTGCGGAGCGTTCTGCAGTCTGCCCTCAACGGCCAAAGTCCTAATCTCCTCGCTGTCCTCCAACGCGCGCTGGAATGTCGGACCGAAGTTCTGGAATGCGCTAATGACGTGGTTGGGCCCATGAACCGAAATGAGGTGTCGAATCGTCTTGTTCATGATGCCCGGCGTAAGCTTCTCAATATCAACTTGCATCCGACTCAAGTCCTCGATGAGGCCAAGTACGCCACCGAAACTGTATCCAGGAACGTCATCGTATATCCGCGCAGAAGTCGTAGGCGAAGCAAGCGACACGCCCTCAACCTCCAAAGCCATCGTCAACAACTGCTCCCAGTCGCGAAGTGTGATATGAGCAAGGGGAAGCCGGTCACTGCTCTTCGCAATCGCATAGGAATGCAACACGTGCATGTGCGCCTTCTTGGGGATCTCGACGCCGACATACCGACCCAACTGCATCAACGCCAACACAGCACCAAACTTCAACATCTGCTTCCCCGTCACAGTCCCCAAGTATACGTCCTGAAATTCATGGAATGATGCCTGTAAGATTGTCATCAAGTTCGCCGGCGTGTCTGAGTTGACATCCGCAGCCCTAATATCCGCTATCCTCTTCCCAAAGAAATCCGAATAAGCCACCAGCGCCTCATCCTCGAAACCCCTCCCCAGGAACTCGAGCGCGACCTGGCTCATAATCGTTGCCTTATGCTTCGCACGCTTCACCCTCGGCAACACCTCCGCCAACAGGAAGTCCAGCACACGTTTCGCCTCCGCATCGTCGGTGACTTGATGGATGACGCGCATGTTCGCTTTATACACAAGCAATGGCGCAGACTGCATGTCGGGATGAGCGAGATTGAGCGTTGGGTAAATTTTGTTCAGTTCGGAGATGTAGCCGGCTTCGGCGAGTGCCTCGATCATGACTGATCCAGCAAGCGCGTCCGGTTTGATAGGCTGGTCCGACGGCACGAAGGGATTGTCGATCTCGACGCCGTGTTGCAGCAAACGCTCATACCATGCCCACGCAGTTTGAACGTCGCCCGCTTCACAGAAGCCCTTGAGGACAGTCGTGAAAGTCGATGAAGCCGGGTAAGGGGTATCTGCCAAGCCAAAGTCGAGACCTGCGGGAGAATTCATCATCTGATCCAATAATCCGATAGCCTTGTCGGGGAGTCCGCAACGGAAATATGCTTCAATCATGGCATTCCAGCAAAGGATGTGCTTTTTCTGATAGTCGACAGCGAAATCGTCAATCAATAGTTTGCCTTCGCATCCAGCGATGATGTAATGTTGGAAAGCTTTCTCCGCGCCAGCAATGTTGTTCGTGTTGCCATAAACCTGAATCAAAATCCGATAGAACATAGGTCGCATCTTCTCCCATGATTGTCCAACGTGACGGAAGACCTCAACCGCGGCATCGACGTTCGAGTGATGTGCGCATGTACGCATGAGGTTGAGGTAGACCTTGAGCGGGAGAACAGGCGTAGTGCCCTTGGCTGCGTAAAATAGAGACAGAACCGACGCAAAGTTGTCCTTGTGTTCCGAGGCTAAGATATCAAGACGATTATGGATGCTCTTGAGCTTGTGCCCGTCAATGCCACCACCATAAATTTCGGTGCGACGCTTTAAATCCGACAAAGACTTCATCGCACGCGCAAGTTCGTAATCCCGGTCGGTCAAAGCCATGATAAGTAGGGTGTATGTCGTGTCATCAGGCTGGATAGACCGCTTAATCATGTCATTATATGTCTCAAGCATGGGGATGACTGATTCCCCCTCCCGAGTGACATACAAAGCCTCGAGTGCGAGATTGAAATCGGCGGTTTTGGGATCCTTAGCAGACGAGCGGAATCGAGCAACAGCCTCAGCGACATGGTGAGCATTGCCAGACTCTTTAGCCTCGACAAGGTACTGGAAACTGGAAGTAAGGGCAGACTCCGAAACAGGTGTAGTGGGCCGGGATGTGCGAGGGGACCGGGGAGGGGTGGTAGGCTTGGTCTCTGTGGGGGAGGCACTGCTACGTTCGTGTTCTTCAATAGACGAGGTCGAATTCGATTCAGGGCGCGCAAGCTGCTGAGGCTCATCAGCGATAGGTCGAGGTGGCTCCAGAACCGCCCTCTCAAACCCATCCGTCGACGAAGTGGAATTCCGACGAGGACGCAGGGGCAACTCAGCTGTAGGCGGCGACCCTGACTCTACAGCAGCAACCGTAAAACTTCTCACAGGGGAGGCGGGTCTATCCAGCCCATCTGACGAGGAAGTCGAGTTCCTCCTCGGCCTAGAAGGTGTAAGCGGCGGTGTAGGCTGGAGATGGACTGCTTGTGGTGCTGCCTCGATAGCCGAATGCAAGAAGCGCGAGCGCCCATGCAGTTGCAACGTTTTGAGAACGCCTAGAGACTCGGCTTTGGTTAAGGAGACACTAGAACTGCGGATGCGAGGTCGTTTTGCCTGCGATTGGGATTGCGTTTGGATGACGACGACGCGGCGGGGGGCGTGTTCGTCGTTTTCATCAGCCTGTGCAAAGGTGCCATCTAGGTTGGCCGAGACCGCGTTCGCCTGCGAAACGGCCCTTCCCGCAGTCTAACAGGGAGAGCCACGGGTAAGCTGGTGAAATGTCTGATAGGAAGAAACGCACATTGAACGAAGAGTAATATCGACTACCGGTATTCTGTTTCGCACTTCCTGTACCAGGCCCATGGCCACCCCAGTTGGAGCTTCCAGGACCATTCCAACTACCAAGGTTGGAGCCACTCGAGGAGCCTGTCTGAAGTACATTCCTCAATGGAGTCTGGACAACTTGGGCAGCAGCCCTCGAAGTGGTATGTAGGATGTGAGTCGCGACCTTTGGGAGCATCACAGGGACTCCCGTCGTCGGTGCGAGATATTAAGGGTAGGATGGAGGCGATAGGATATGCCTCTCTCGTCGAATAGATGTGCCAAAGAGGTGTTCAGCTCAAAGGCTAGCCTCGGCTGGTATGAGGCAACGCAGAACAAGTCACAGCGCGGAATTCAAAAATATAAATTCCCAGCTATGAGCATAAATATTTCCTTTTTCCCCAGTTGCCGAGTCACCACGCAAGTCGGGTCCTGCGGGTGCCCTCGGGTGCAGCCATCCGACCACGTGTTCATCAAACCCGTGTTCGCCCTAATAATGACGTACCCTGTCATCTCTGAGTGATAACGCAGCACCTTCAGACTCCATCGGCGGTGCTGAACCGATCCCTTCCCAACGCAGCACCGCCGACGCGAGTAGGAACTGGAAGCTCAGGAGCAAGTTTGAGTGTCTGACATGGGTGCTGTACTAAATCAAGTAAGCCAAATGCCTGGTGGCTGACTCCAACACTGTCCAAAGCGACTTCAATAAGTAGATAATTCGAAATACCTAAGGCACACATTCATCCAATACAGAAGTAAAGAACAGTTCTATTCAGACTCTTAATGCTCATTCCTGGCTTCTCTCATACTGACCCACACCCCATCCTTCACATGCATAGTCAAATGGGTCAATGGCCTCACTTTCTCCCTCCTCCTTATACTCTCCCATGCACCCGTCTTCTCCTTCACCCAACATTCGGGCACTCTTGCATCCTCGTTCATAGCTTCGACCTCTACCCTCATACTCTCGAACCTCTGTAGCAACCTCACAAGGAAGAACGATGCCTCATTATACGCAAACTGTTGCCCCAAGCATATTCTCGGTCCCGCATTGAAAGGGAGAAATATGAATGGGTTGGGTGTGAGGTACTTGTGTAACCTGTGGTCTAGGAACCTATCTGGATCGAATTCAAGAGCTATAACGCGAATGCGTTAGCTGCTATCGCAAATTGCATGAGTAACTGAAATACATACCATCTGGACCCCAGAGATCCTTTCTCCTATGCATAACGAGTACGCTGTAGAGCGTCCTCGTGTTCGGCGGTATGAAAAAGGGCTTACGGCCAGGCTCTTTCGCAGGCCAGATTACCGCAGTCTTCGACGTCCTAATATTGAATGGTCTATGTGGACTTGTTTTAAAACATTCGCAGCCCTCCTCAGCGCTTATGGACTCACACAATAGGATATAACCTTAGCGTTTCTGTTTGCATGCATGAGCACAAGTGATTGAAAACAAGGAAACCACACGCACCGTTGATAACAGCCCTCAAGTACTTCATCTCCCTCAAATCCTCGTACTCCGGCCTCCTATACGATCCAACCTTCTCCAATATCTCTTGTCTCAGCCTCTTCAGCACCTCCGGGTGCTCCGCAAGCATATAAACCACAAACGTCAACGTGCTCGCCGTCTAGATGGCCATCAGCACAATCTAATGAAGATACGCACGCCAATAGAAATGAAATCCATACTTACAGTATCCCTGCCTGCAACAAGCAAACTCATAATTTCATCCCTCAAAATCTCCAAATCATCCGTCACGTTCACAAGATTCTCCAATAAGGTCCCTTCCTCCTCCATGTCTCCCCCTCCCATTCCTTCCCCTTTCCCCTTCCCCCCAAATTTACTGCCCCCTGCTGCATAAATCCGCTGCCGTTTCTTCCTCACAGCCTCTTCCACGATGGGTTCAATTAACTCTTTTACAACCCTCATTGGTTCTTTGATCTTATCCTTCCAAAATTCCATCAGGGGCCAGTGCCTACCATACCGAGCGCGCTTGGACGTTGTAGCCTGCGCTTCGGAAAATGCCTGTGCGAACCTCGTCGAAAATTTGCTGTCAGACGAGTAGGAAGGGTGGTTATGTGGATATGGGAGTTGGCCAGAGAGAGATTGCACATCATGGCCGAAAAGGAATTCAGTGGCAGAATCAAGCGTGAATCGTCCAACCAGATCCTGAGATGTAATCCGACTTCAGTGGATGTAAGAAGTTTTAGTGAGGTGAGAATGGACCTGGAAATCAACAGGCACGCCCTCCTTTAACCGCTCTGCAAGTTTGTTCAGCGCATCTTCGGCGTGTCGGTCGAATATGTCAAAGTGATTAATCCTATCTCGGCTGAAGAATGGTCTGGTCATTGAACGATGGAACCTACAGCAGACGTAATGAATCAGTCTACACAGGCTGGTATCTCCAAAGGTCCAAGGAAAGACGTACTTCCAAAGCTCGCCATCTGCTGCAAAGACGCCTGTTCCTAAGAGTGGTTGGAAGAGCCATCGCGTTTCGGGACCTAAAGCGGCGCATTACAAACTGATCCTATTGTCAAGACAAGATATAACGCACCCTTCTCAAAGTTATCAAACTGCGTCGCGAGGATGATTTTGATATACTCTGGATCTGCAGTTATAATCTATAAATATATGTTGATGCCACCGCAGAAGTCAGCACTCCGCGATCGGGTAAAACGCAAAATGAAACACGCACCCTATTTTCAAACAACACCCGATTATTGACTGTGTACGACCCAAGTTGCTGATAAAGTTCCTCCAGCCCCTCCCCTACCAGCATCAATTCAGTTTTTACACCAACCAGCACACAAGCATCGAAAAACCCACCGATATATCTAGTCTTCGCATCCTGCGCATTCTTCATCAAAATCCCAATGCCACCCGGCAACCAATCCGGTACCCGGGGCGGTAACACCGCGCCCAACCTCCTCGCCTCAAACCTAACCTTCAGTTCATCCCAAAACACCCTCAGCGCCAACGCGACCGGCAGCGAAGCCACCATAGCGCAGACGAGGTACGGCGTACGCAACGGTCCAAACCCATTTATTGTGGAGAGGATAGGTATGTGAGGAGAAGAGAAAAGGTAATTGAGGATGTACACTGTGAGCGGTGGTGTGAGGAGCTTTGGTGAGAAATGGATGAGGTACAGGATCCCAGGTGGTATTTCGATTTTGTGAGCCATGGATGAGAGTGGGCTCTAGTCGGGTGTTAGACGAATGGATGGGTGGTGGTGCAGATGTGTGGCTGTAGAGTCCGGTGCGCAGCACCAGTGTTATATAGTCCAATGGAGCGCGAGCGCTTTAACCTCGTGGTCTCCTCGACTTGGCAAGTATCAAGGTACAGCTATTCCACTACCGGGTCAGCTGAAAGGAGTATCAAAGTCGGAGACGAAAGCAAGAGGCAAAAATATAAGGGTAAATGTCGGGTATAAGACACTGTTGTTGTTGGTCAATGACAAAAATGAGAATCGTAATGCGTTGCCGGAATTGCCGGTGTTTCAATGTTTCAGAAGAGTCTCAGCTCTAGATTCACACAAGGCCTCAATTCGCCTTCGGTATTGCCCTCAGATGTTAAGCGTTCACATACACACGCCTCGGCTTCCCTTTGCTTCTTGTCCGACTTATCTGAGAAAAGGGTCTCCCTCGATGATCGAATGGACGCCTTGGGCTTGTTCAAAGCGGTGTTGCGCTGGCCACGCCAAATGTTATTGGTTTGCGTAGCTGTTAAAATTGGCTACTTTTTTGATGGTGACCATGTTCCTCCATGTTTACGGCCATGGAACGAGGCTTCTCGAGGAGCTGAACTCAATTCTCACGCATCGTCAAATCAGTCCTCGGTCACTGATCATCGACATCGCTGGTCACCCGCAGCAGCAGAAATGAGAGTTGGTGAAGTTGTCGAATCGTAGCAGGTGTCAACAGTTGCAGGTGGGTTGAGATAACCAATGACCGTAACGATTGCCGGTTGTCTTGTCGCACACCACTTACCGCCTTCCTATTTGCAATTGATCGCACATCACTTATCGTCTCCCTATTTGCAACCCAATCCTTGTCATACTAATTAATGGTCGTGATTCGGCATACGTTTTGAAATGGAACCTTTGGTTCCCACCACAAGCAGGAAGAAGAGCCGCAAAACCACGGTGATACCTCCTAGATGAATTGTGCCCACCCGAGTATGTAACGAAATACAAGGAAAAGCTCAAAACACCGAGGTAACCCGCAGCCAGTCCCATAAACTGGGCATGGGTGTAATTATACACAGTACCTCCTCTCGCCGAAGTCACCCAGCCCGGGGACAATATACGCCTTCTCGTTCAACCCTTGATCAATCCAGCCAGTTATCTATTAACGCATCAAGGTCAATGAAGAGAAGAATTGGAGCTGAACAAGGTGAACGTACAATTTTGGTAGTCGGGTATCGCGTACAAAAGTTCGATAAACCTTCAGGTGACGCGATCTAGAATTTGCAAAATACCAAAGTCAAGGAAGCAGGTAATGAATACCAAGAATCCAGGAAATCGTTATCAGGTAATCCGATTTGGGAGTGAAGACCATTGGTTAGAAAGGGGGGAAGGAATGGAGAGAAGATGCAAGACGCACGAGGTTGATAAATATAATACGCTCGGCGGGGACACCGTGCTCGATAAGCACTTCCACAGCCTTCATCGCAGAACCTCCTGTGGCTGTTTGACGGAATCAATAGTGGTTGGGTACATGAGTGACTGTTTGGAGTGCCAAGGAGTGAACAGACGCGCCTAGCATCGGGTCGAGCAGTAGAACGTATCGCTTCGCAATGTCGGACGGGAACTTTGAATAAAACAGTTTCGGCTGAGCCGTTTCCTCATCCTAGAATAACCGCATATCAAAAAGGGGACTCTTCAGATAGGATAAGAGTCAACATACCCGCTGAATGAGAATCTTGCCGATCCTGACACTCCGACACACTTCACGTAGGCCGGCTTCCATAGCCTGCACGCGACTTATCCGTTGACAGCGTTAGGCACGCTTGAGGACATAAAAACGCACCTCCCCAGCCCTCAAAATCGACACTCCACAGATCTTCCCTTCAAAACCAACACCTTCATACGTCGCACCCTATCTCAGGATCATGAACGCTATCCAACCCAACTCACATTCAAAGACTCAGTAGCAATACTCACCGTCGGCGTCTCAACCACCCTCTTCACAACTGGCAAATGGTTCAACCCTTCCTCCACTAGCAACCGAATAATGCGATCCGAATAAAACAAGAAGTCTCCCCTTGACGTTTCCTTATCCCTGATAATGGTATACAGTGCCTCGAGCTGCGCGGTTTGTGGGAGGGTATACACGTTCGAAGGAAGGTCTTTGTTGGCGCTCTGCGCGGGGGTTGCTTGTGGTGCGGTGGAGAATGTTATTGTCGGGGACGTGGTTGATTCAGAGGTAGATGGGTTTGTGGAGGACATCGGCGATTGGCACTGGGGTGAGCAGGTAGGGACAGTGTTATATATAGATGATGGTGGTGAAGCACAAGATCAAGCAGGAAAGCCATGAGGGCAGGCACCTACCCCTCTGATTACCGTGATCGACGGTCACTATGCCACTTGCCCTCCGATTTATGTCATTCAACAAGTCACTTGCGTGTTGGCTGGCAGGGCTTTTGGCAAATCCGTACTCCTGATGGATTCATAGAACGGGCCAGACTCGTGTAGAATCAGAGAATCAGGTATACTCATAAAATTCGGCGATGCGTGCGGGAACAGGGATAGGATCATCGGGAGTGCCAAGGAAATTTAATTTAGATCCGAGCTCCTATCTTTATGCCCGGCGCCAAAGCGCGTATCTCCATCTACACCAGTTTGCCATAACAAACAAGGATAATACATTCGATTGCGCGTGGTAATGTTATACAAAACATAACGAGACCTACATCCCTCCTACACTCTCACAACTGGCATCATCTATTTCGGGATTTTCCCGGTCTCGCGAAGGTACAACTCAACCTCATCTCGAAGCGACTCCAGGAGTGACCTCTTCCTTGTTTCGGTGGGCTTCCATCCAAACTTGCTTAGGTGCTGAGGGTACGCGATTTGGTTCGCTCCGAGGAGGGACCAGCCATCTGTTCAGTAGATACATGAATCGGTTAATAAACTTGGTTGTGATAAGGAACATGATGGAGAAGACTTACATTCACCCAGGGGTTCAACGACTTCGTTGGGAAGAGCACGAGAGCCCCGTTTCTTGACCAGGCCTTTCTCGAACAAGATCTATTAATGCAATCATGCATCAAATAGAAATTCCAAGACTGAAAAAGTGACCACTGACGTTACCGATCTTAGCAGCAACCTCGCGATTGGTAACCATAGGTTGTTTGCTGACGGCAAAGTCTACAAGAACCCAGATCAGCTCTCATTGGCCCTCCAACATAACTAGAAGAAGACTTACAGAATCCCTCAGCGCCCTCATCAGCCTTCCCCTCTAGCGCCGCCTTGAGCACCGTAATAATAGCAGTAGCCACATCTTTCACATGTATATGCCCCATCTTGCTATGACCCTCACCCCACGTTCCGGCAAACCCGACCTGAAGAAACATATCCACGAAAATCCTGACAGGCAGCGTGACTTTCTGTATCCCCTCTCCGACACCAAAAATCCATCCAGGGAACACAATGATCGTGCGTATAGGGTTCTCTTTACGTGTGCCAGCCTCGACGACGAGTTTGTCCTGTGGGACGTGTTGATTCTCGGCAGGGCAGTCGTTGAGGCTGAACCCAATGTCGGTATAAGCGGGTATGTCGTCGATATCGATGTCTTCGCCATGAGAGTTGTCGGAGGCGATACCAAGACCGGAAATTTGGATGTAGAGAGGGGGCTTGTTAGGGTTTGCGGCGGAGTTTTTCTCGAGGCCTTTGAGAGTTGCTGGAAATCATAACGCGAATACGATTCAGGAATTAGAGATCGGGAGGATGGAGGGGAGGGACTTACACTTGACACTCTCGATGTGATCGCTGCTAGCAGTGTTGATGACGATATCGGCTTTCTCGGCCTGTTCTTGGATGATGGCGTCTGAATCTAGGGTGCCCTCGACGACCTCGAGATCAGCGTAGAGTTTTTGCAGCTCGGGGAGACGCTTTTGACTGTTGCGGCAGAGGGCAGTGATGTGAAATCTGTCCTTCAGCTCTGGGTCTTGGCCGATGAGAAGGAGAAACTGGGAGCCCAGGTAGCCTGTGGCACCGAGGAAGAGGACATTAGGCTTTGTCGAAACCATTGCTTCTGGAAAGGATGGAAGACGAGTGACTGGATTGCAAAAGGCAAGGAAACCAACTGGCTTATATCCCTTTCCTTTTCATCCGTTGCAATTCACCGCGCCCGGCGACTTGCGTCAAGGTTCGTACATCCTATCGCAATTCACAGCATCTTGCCATGAATCATGATATTCCCATTGACGCAATGCTGGCGACTAATCTAGAAACCATGGTGCAGTAAGGCAGGTAGGAGATTTCTCCATCAAGAAATTACGGCGCCCAAATTCATTACACTTCCCAGAGGAAACAATTCGGCTTGGTAATGAGCTGGAAGACTGATGTAAGTAACGGAATGCGGCAAGGAACGCGTGGCTCGTGGATCACTAGTTTTGGATGTGCCTATGTCCCATGGGATTACCGTTCGCTATTGAAGTGGAGGATATGATTAGTACTAACCTAGTTAGGTTGGTAAGCATTCCACGGGCCAGTGGCTAGGGCAATTGTTGCGATAATCAAGTGGTCAGATGGGTCAGATCAGAGAAGAAGTTGCGACCCGTCGAGATGGATTCCGGCCTGAAGTTGTCATACACAGACTCATGTCGGTTCAGGGAAGATGGACGAGTTGCGATTGCTGCCGGATGTCCTGAGTATCTTCCTGGAGTTTATGTACTCAGAGATTCCACGAAGCAGAGTGAAGCTCGGCGAGGTTTGAGATGAGAGGGGATAATCGGAGACTTCGGTCTTAGCTACGTTCTGTTCTTAACACCCTCTGAGTCAGCAAAAGCCTTGGACCTATTCAAAGACGAACCTGTCGTGTTTTAGTGATGTTTCGGCGTCATTGCGATTGATTCAATCGATTTATCAAGTTGCCGAGTGAACATGAGGCGAACATGAGTGACATTGTCCTAAGAATTATCATGAGTGGAGCCGAAGTCATTCTCCACAGTCTGCCACAAAACGTCCAGTCGAGTATCGCAGAAGTGATCTGGAGTTTTCCGAAATAAAGCTGGTTGCACACTAGCGCCCATGACACATGTGACAAGCAGTCACGGGTTAGCATATTGGATGTTTCGCCAGCGCACTTACGCGTCGACAACCGCCACCTTCTCTCTTCACCTCCATACCCACTAGAGCCTGACTTAGGCTCCCGAATCCTCGCCGGCCATGGCAAATTACCATTACGATGAAGGCGGCAGCATGGCCGCCTATTTTCTGATCACAATACTCGCTTTGGTGTTGACGCCCATGACATTGTCTTCAGTTAGCAAGAAAACTCCGAGTGCGTCTTAGCCTCCTATATTCTTGTCCCCTTTGTTGATTTCTTTGAGGCTATAGAACAAATGGGGAGCGGATGTCAATGTAAACCTTGCCTCGAGCAACGTGCGAAGATTGCAAAGAGGGAGAAGGGATCGTTATTTGCACCCAACCTTAGCAAGAGGTGTGTTAAGTCAATTCTGCCTTTGCTTTATCTAGAAGATGCTTATATGCGCTGCAGGACATATTTTTTGATCGCCGGATGGTCACTATTTGCATTCCTCTGTTACAAGGTTGCTGGTGCGACGATAGAAAACAAGGTGTACAATCCCTTTGAGATTCTCGGAATCAGTGCTGTGAGTCATTGAACGTATATTATATATTATACCAGCAGTTAATGAAAGCCTCTTAGAGCGCGTCTGAGAAAGAGATCAAGTCACACTACAAGAAACTCTCCCGCCTATAGTCTGTCCGCCTCATCCTTTCTGTCAAATTCTGTACTTACCGCTGCCGTAACCAGTCACCCTGACAAAGTGAGACCGACAATCAATGAAACGGTCGAAGCCATCCAAGATCGCTTCGTCCAAATCACAAAAGCCTACAAAGCTCTCACAGACGAGACCATTCGCAAAAATTGGGAACTCTATGGTAACCCAGACGGGAGACAGGAAATGTCTATGGGCATTGCTCTCCCCAAATGGATTGTCGAGTCACATAACAATATTTGGGTGCTCGGCTTTTACGGTCTCCTCTTCGGTGGTGCACTACCCGCACTCGTTGGCAAGTGGTGGTTTGGAAATAGACAAAAGACGAAGGATGGTGTGCATGCCAAGTCTGCTGCAGCGTTCTTTAAGGGACTGAAGGAGGAGAGCGGGATGGAGGAGGTTGTTGGTACGCTTGGCAAGGCATATCAGTTTGAATTGTCGGATGCTGGGGTTAGGAAGTCGGACGTGGGGATTGATAGGCTCGAAAGCGAGATTGAGAAGAGGGCTGGTGCGAAATGGAGTGAGGTCAGGAAGATTGCCAAGGACGTGGATGGCAAGTTACATGTGAAGCGCCGAAGAGCTCTTGTTCTGATCTACGCGCACCTTTTGAGGATTGAAATTTCGGATGCCAAGTTACAAAAAGGTGAGTGATTCGGCGATTCTCGTACTCTCTGAGCATATATTGACGATATCGCGTGCAGAGCAAACGGATATCCTCCTCCAGCTTCCCGTCCTCCTCACTGCTCTTCTCAACGTCTCTGTCTCACGCAACTGGCTTCTTCCAACGCTTGCAATCATGCGCCTACACGCATATCTTGCCCAAGCTCTGCCACCTATAGAAAACGAACGTCTTCGCTTAGCTCAACTCCCTTCCATTTCAAAGACTGACGTCGAGGCTTTCTCCAATACCAAAAACTTGACTGATTTTGCTGATGCACTTGAGTCCAAGAAGGACGAGCGTGTTGGTGACGTTAAGAAGGCTTTGGAAAAATGGGGCGCTATTGAGATTGTCGATGCTACTTTCAGGGGTGCGTTCCGTATTTTAGTAAGCTCCGTGCCGCGAAATTGAAGAGGTCTGCATATAGTCATCGGCGAACGCGTTGTGACACCTTCATCGATTGTCTTCCTTGTCGTGAAGCTCCGTCTCAATCCACCTGGCAAGAAAGTTCAGCGTAATGGCCTCAATGTGGACGAGACAAAGAAGGCGGTTAAGTACAACGATGAGATGGACGAGAAATTCTTGATCTCACGGAATGAAATGGAGGAGTTCGAGAACGAGCAGGATGTTGCCACTGTTGCACATGCTCCTTATTGGCCCTGCGTATGTCACCTTCATCCACAATGGTTCCTTACACTCATGTCTCGATGTGTACAGGAACGCAAGCCATCATGGTGGGTCGTCCTTGCTGATGACAAGCTCAATCGCGTCGTCGTACCACCTTTCAAAGTCACCGACGTGCCTTACGCGAATCCTGATGCCAAACATGAACGGGACTACCGATCATACAAGATCCAATTCCAGGCTCCTCAGAACACCGGCATGTTTACATGGAAGGTCTACTTGGTGTCAGATACATTTGTTGGGGAGGAGGTTACTAGGGACATCATCGTGCGTGTCTTGTTCCCCTCAAATCAAATTGGAATCGAGTGCTGACGCCCCCTCTCGTGGTTATAGCTGAAAATTGAGGAGCCGGCAACGGTCGAACAACCTGATGACGATGAAATCTCAGACCCTGATGAGGATACACTTGCCGGCCAGATGGCGGCCATGCGCGGCGGAAAGGTGAAAAAACGGGTCGAACAGGAGGAAGATGACGACGATGAGAGCAGCACAGATGATGATCAGGGTGATGATGATAGCAGTAGCGACAGTGATAGCGATTAGAGTCTGTAGCTTGGATTGTGTTCAGCATATGGTATACCATGGGTTGCTCGAAACGCTGCACTTTTTTTTATTTTTTTCGTGCCATGCATGAATAACTTTGTCCATTCCGCGTATCCTAGTATACTATATCCCGGAGAAGGAGGACCTGATTCCGAGAAGTCTCCCCAAAGAGTGCTTCTTGTCTCGCCCATTGCTGGATCCGCCCTTGTTGACGAATGTGGAGAACCACTCTGCAAGCCAGGACAGAGTGAACGACCCGCTCCATCCTATAGGCCTTACGTCAGAATATTAAAGCAGATAAAAGGAATTAAGACATACATCACCAACAAATTAACATAGTCGTTCTGAACCGAACGAGTAAATATCATGTGAAAAGTGACCTGACAACCCTCGACTTACTGGAAGCCTGAGTATAATAATCGTGTTAAATAACGAAAGGCCTATCAGCTCGTCAGCAATTGCCGCCTTATCTGCCCTTCCTCACCGACAACATACCGAATAGATAGATATAATAGATAATGCCTGCAAAAAAGCCGAAGCCAAGTTAGCTCCAAAGCCACAAATCCGAGCCATAGCGACCAGAAGTCTGAAAATATATTTACCATCACTGTAAACAACCCGCATAAATTGGGAATCTCCACCGGATCTGACTATTTGTTCCCAAGGTGTCAGTTTCTGGCCAACAACGGAGCACTCGTACATTCGCTTACAGGCTGATACGCCACGTATGATCATGAGGAAGAGGATACCTGGATGTGTCATCAGAAGCGGAATTAATGTTGAAGCGGGTTTGAATTGGGGGAGGGGAGAATAGAAATTATGCGATCGTGGGGGAGAAGAAGGAAGTTCGAGGGAAACTAAAGGACGAGAAACAAAAGACGTACATGCATCATATCCCATCAATAGAATGTAACACGCTGACAAGATTGCGTTCGTGTCTCGCACGATGCACCCAAAGAGTTGAGGGACGGGAGACGCCGTGTCTGCATAGTTCGACCAGGATGAGAAGAAATACTAGGTAAAAATGAGGATGGGAGCGCGCACGTCTTGCACCTTTCAGGTAATATCCCATGACGACAAATCCCGTTGTCCACACTGTTCCGAACAGGACGGGGAGACCGTAGGTCAAGCGCCTATCCTTTTCCCAGACGGCCCACGTCCTGAGAGTGAGAATGACTAGTGTGCATTTGCCAGCGGTGGTTGAGAAAAGCCTTAGTGAAGCAGCAGAGAACAAATAGTACATACGCTCCGCGCAGGCCATGCCAGTGATGAACATCCCTGTGAAGTCGAAAACGTCAGCCAGGGTTAAAATTATATACATTAGAGCGTGTGTGTGGATCGACTTACAAGCCGCGATTTCGTATGTTGTTTTACATACAGAAAACGGAAGCGCGAAACCGAATTGGTCTATGAAGTTCAGCTGGAACGAAGAATTAAACGCGAAGAGAACAAACTTACGATACATCACGATAGACGTGTCGATGAAGGGCAAATATCTCGCGAGGAAGTACAAGATTTTTGTCGTGTTCCATCGCGCTTTCCAAATCAATGACACCTCCAGCTCGAAGGTCAATAACCAATCCAACGCCTAATAGAGCACAAATTTCATGAACTCTTTCATTTGGTGTAAAGGTTAGATGCCCACCATGATCGTTACGCTGGCGACTTTTCATTCAAAATACAATCCATCAGAGACACGTTCTAAAATCAAATACGGAGTAACGGAAGCAATGCACACCATTGCAGTACTGTCGGGCCGTCAGTTACAGGTCGAATATGAAAGAACCCAATCAGCGTACATTAACCTGTCTGGTCCGTTCAACGGCAATCGTGAGCTCCCGAAGCAGTTGCAATGGACCGACAGCTTCCATTTAGCTTTTCGCAGGGACGGGTGAAGAGGACGCGGGAGGTCAGAAAACCGGGAAGGAAGGGAAACGTAAATCGTATGTTCATCGTCGGTAGGCAGGATAAAAACACTTCTTTTTTTCTCTCGTGTCCAATGATCTACCCAAACGGCGTCAAAGAAGCACTGCAGAAGAAGCCATCACCGCACCAGCCACAAACGAGGTCGGCAGGATCACATTGCTGCGACCCTGAGACTTGAGCGCTGAGTGGGGCTGAGCTTCGATCATGATGCAGATGGTTTGTACAGAGCCACGGACGAGCAAAGTCAGGCAATGTCTCCGAATTGTTTTATGTATGACGAATTCATATCAATCGGTAGACTTCATCAAGAACTTTTGAGTGATATATAGTGTTCAGAAAAAGAACGAGCTGTTGATTCAAAAATGCTCATCTGAGGTGATTGAACTTCGAAATTTTTGGACAAATGACGGAAAAAGTAACGCTATAGTCAAGGGGAGCAACAGTGCGATGGCCGTGCCACATTTCTAGTGAAATCATATATCAATAACGTTGTAACATCGTAAGCACTCAATGGCAGGGGGCCGTGCCTGGACTATCATGCTGATGATATCAGGTTCGATGGGATGACGAAGTGGATGAGCAGGTCCAGATTGCAGACGCATTAGTATAAATTGTAGCAAGAGGTTCTGAGTGATATTGGATGTATCAGAACATCCAGTCATTAATTCTTGATTCTGATAGCCTTGATGGAAGCTCGATGACTTTGCATTTGTAAGGCGTGGGTCTAATCACAAAATCATTGAAGAGATGAGGCGGCGGTTCAACAATTAATTTGGGTGGGACTGCGTCCGTCAGTCACGGAGCTTCTAAACCAGAATCCAGGGAACCAGGCGGTAGCGGGGAGATGGGGAGTATCAAGAGGTTCGGGGTTCGGGACGCGTCGAAGTCAAAAGAGAGAGAGCGCGAGATGAGCGAGAGACGAGCGAAGCAGAGCCGAGATGGACGAGAGATGAACAAAATAGTGTCGCGAGAGTGAGATCAAACAGACGGTTTCAAGACCAAAGTAAAGAGTGTATGTGTATAGTCCAAGTACAGGTATCTCCCCCCCTTTGTCCATAGGGACTCGACTCTACTTATGCTACGGTTCAACTTCAACGAAATATTTCTACTGTGCGAATACGTCGTACCATTTGGAATATACTACGGGCTGTCGGAACGAAGTGAAGTATACTAAAATTAATTCTGATATATTGTAACTACGGGTTATCGTCTGTTTGTTGCATAGAAATTAGGTTGGAGGAGTGGGAAATGGTGTCAGAACGCGAGTATGGTGCGGTACGGAAGGAATCAGGGGAATAAAACTATATAGAGTTTTGTAGATTACCGGTAGTGTCTTTTGGTCTTGACGTGCGTGGCGGGCGGCGATGAAGGGAGTCGGTTGCGGAAATAGAGAGAACGGGGTTGGTGACGTGAATGGCGGGTGGTGATAACGAGAGCGTCGGGGTTTCCTAATTAGTGGGGGCGGAGGTCGGCTGGTGTTGCATGTACAGCCGATCTGCTATCTCCACATCATCAGAGAGAGCGTGTCCACGTTGAATCCTCCGAGCCAGAGTCCTCACTTTATCTCAAAAGCATAGCACGTACATACAAGCCGAGTAGGAATCTATAAGATCAGCACCTACCGAGGAGCTGCCACACTTACTCCCCTATAATATAAAACACGAGAGTGGGTACCGCAGAGGTCATTGCTAGAAATATACCCATGCCCTCTTGTCACAGAGGCATCCCATCGGCTCATTTCCAGGGAATAACTGTAGAGAACCCCCATGGAAATCGCTTGGTCTGCCGAAGCTTGCTATCGTGTGTTCAGCACCACTCTGCAAGCTAACACGGAATGCACCACGCGCCTTAACCTGGATAGAATGTGGGATTAGAATATGTTTCATCGCGCTTCCCAAATCAATGACACCTTCAACTCGAAGGCCGATAGCGAATCCAACGCTAGCTTGTGAGCTTAACTGCAATCATGGGCCCTTCAAACGGCTGTAATGGACCGGCCGCCCCCATTTGGCCTGATGTGGGGGCAGATGAAGAGGACGAAAGTTAAAGAGTCAGAAGGAAAGGGGAACAGCAAATCGTATGTTCATCGTCGACAGGTAGGATAATAAAAATAATACATTTCTTGTGTCCAAAGGCTTATCCAAACAATGTCAAAGAAGCAGTGCGAGGAGAGGTCATCATCGCAACTACCACAAAAGTGCTCGGCGCCATGAGCCCGGCATTGTGTGGAACTCACTGGTTTGTTTCGCCCTGATTCATAGTGCCAAGAATAATGCGGTCCGCTACGATCATATCTCGCGGAGACTTCGGGCTTAGGCACGCCAACCCGTATTAGCGTCTTTCAACCCAAACAAGGCGATTGCTGTGAGCAACGAGTAAAATGGAGTATTCACCGCTCCATTTCTTCTCTTTCGTCGCGCATCTGAGGTCCCATATTACCATTGTCAACCTATGGGCAGAGAGACTTGCCCGAAGGGACGAGAATTCAAGTCTGCGGAAAGGTGTGGGAGAACTTACCCAGCTTAAAATATTCATATCTTACAGTCACTATAAGGGACCTGCCGATCACAATCTCTTTCCAAGGTCCGGCGTGGATGAGCTGGAGCTCAACAAGACGCTGGAACGTTAAGCTAATTTCGTTATGTTGGCAATTCTAGAATAACGTGGTGATGGGAGTAACGTTCAGTCATATTGACTATGAGGCCACTCTGGCTAATTTCCTGCGGACATCCCTTGAGCGAGATTCTGCAACTACAACATTATGCACAGGCTATTCGCTACATTATAATTGGGCCAATAACCAATCGGCTGTGCCTGCGCAATACTTATGTGTTATATTAAAACTGATTCCTCCAATAGTTGCTGTCTTATGTGCAGCACAACTCGACAGGCTAGTACTGAGTGAATCACCCGTTGCATCCTGCAAGTAGTGCATAAGCAAAGCGGACGTGAGTATTTGAATCTTTCATACATTATCAGCAGATCGACATAACCACTCTGTGCAGAATGATAGGTAATTTCCGGGTCAATAGGACAGAAGGGGATGATGACACGACTTACCGGAAGCTTGAGAATTATGATGACATTCAAGAAGGCGAGACCTGAGGGAAGTTATGGTGAGCCTTGCACTGGAGTAGATGCTCGTACCGAATAGACAGATATAGTATATAATACCTGAATGAAGTGGCTTCAGGTCCAAGTCGTTGTACGACGTTCGAAATTTGTGGAGATGCTTACCATCTCTGTAGACGACTCGCATTAGGGGGAAATCTCGTCCTCTTTTGACTATCCAATGCCCACATGTAATCCGCATTTAGCTCCCCGATGCAACAGGGAAATTGGCTTACAAGTTGTAATGCCCCGGAAAATCATCAAGGCCATTAAACCTGTCCAGACACGACCATCGCAAAATGATTGAGGGGAAGAAATTGTGGACTTGCCCAAGTCATACGCCATCAACAATATGTATACTACCAATATCATAGCGCTGCCGCCCAGTGCGATACATCCGAGTAGCTGAGGGACAGGAGAAGCCTCATCTAGCGGTGCCCAATCAGCAATTCAGTCCCGCTATCTTGCAATTATTTGAAACACACTTACGGGTCGTAGCAGTCAGATCAACTCCTACACACCCAGTCGGACGTGAGATTGATGGGCCATCAAGTGTTTCCCATCACCAAATTAGCGCATCACGGTCATATGAGTTTGACCTGAGATCAATTTTGAGTTGAAATAGGATATCAAATGGTTCTCACATGAGGGGTCTCTCACCTCCGAGTAATGATCTGAGCACAAATCTAGGTCAGGGTGTTAGGTTATTATGAGATTTCCCCGGCTCTCATATAAGACTGAAAGTTATAACACTATTCCATAAACTTTCTCATATCTTCACATAAGTGTTCAGACATTGTGCGAATCAATTATGCGTACGAAAATCAACCATTAAGAGATATATTAAGATAATTCACAACTAGTTAATCACTCAGATTCTGGTCATCATCCTCCTGCGCTCGTTCTCCTTCATCACCGTCATCCCCACTCCTGTCTTCACCATCTTCACCCCCCTCAATCCCCTCAGGTGACGCCAATAGCAGTGGGAGTTCTTCAGGTACTCCGAACACCTTGAGGTCAGAGTCAAAGATCTTTGTGAGGTACCTGACAAGATATGAGATGAATAATCACTTTAATGAAAGGAGAACTCACTTATGCGGGCCAGGCGGCTTCCTTTGGCGTGTTGCATGGAGGTCTGCATCAACAACCCACCAGTAGTCTCCCCCCTTTTCCTGTGCAATTAGATAGGCATTGCGCTGACAGAAGAAGTTCAGTCATGATCAGATATGTACACAGTTCAAACTTACGAGGAATGCCATTCGAGCACAAAGCTGATATGTCAGCTTGACCTTCGCAGACTTGAGGATCCGTATGACACTTCGGGTGAGTTGTATGATATCTTGTTTCGGGAGGGTGTGACCGTTCTTGGTGGTTTTTTCCCCAAGTGACCTTTCTATCTGAATTGAATATAAATATCTTGTATTCCATTATTGAAATTCACGGCATACCTGGTGCTTCACACTGTGACGTCGTTGGTTAAGCTTCGTCCTGATATGAGCCATGATAGCTTGCTTCTTCGCGTTGTCCGTCTTCATGATGGGACGAAAATCAATGTGTGGAGTCTTCTGTACCATGTTCTTGGCGAGGAATCAGTGCAAACATTGAAGTATAGAGGACAACTCACCCATAAGACGTCCTGTGGTCCAGCTTCACGGATGTTCAGGTTTCCATCATCTTTGTCTGTATAGCGTGCCAGTGCGGGATCCATTAAGAGGATAAATGACTGTCTATCAATGAACTCCTGTAGGTCAAAAAAATGGGTACCACTGTTTTATGAGAGAGCAAAACACTCACTTTCATCGAAGTCGGAAGTTTGAACTTCGCACTTGATGACGTTGGTGACACGGCCTCTAATTGGTCCCGCATCCCGAGAACCAGCGCGCCAAGCCACATTTGCCGCTCAGAGGCTGACATCTAGACAAGTGTGAAGCAATAATCAGAGAGAAAACATGAACAATGAACTCACCCGGGCCATCGTGTCAAGCTCAGTCTGAGAACTCTTGCGGAGTTTCGAAGAACGGCCAGCATCTTTAGCAACTTGCATAAGATCTTCACCTTGGCGTTTGCGGGGATTACTCGAGTTACTCCTGGCTATAGCGCTGAAGGCGGGGAGTGCTGGTGACAAAGACCTGCTGAGGGAGACGGAGACACTTGATTCTCTGGTTTCGGTCGGCTGCTGCTCGTTGTTGTCAGAGGAGCGAATAGGCGAGCTCGTGATGTCTTCATGCATGACCGGCATGGTGTACGAGGCGGCTGCCACAACCTGCAACTCTGACGCAGTTAGCTTGGGCAGAAAAAGAGCAAACAGTGGAAGCCAAGTTGAAGTTGGCTTCATCACGTGCACTTCTCAAACCACTTAAACAAACCTGCGAAATAAGGCCAGCAGCATGGCGCCTCAAAGGACACTGGAAGACCACGGGGGTGAGCAAAATATACCTCTGAAAGAGAGCAAGGGCCAATATTTTTGACGATTTTAGTGTTTGACGTGATCGGCGCATCGAGGGATCTGAAATGTCGGGCGTGTTCGAAATATCTCACCTATGACAAAATTATCAAACCAAAGACAAAATCACACCATCTTCAGTCTGTCACCCACCAGCGGGCCGTACAGCATCTAGGAATGGACAAGGCATCTGAATTGCCAAAACCCGCACCAGCCTCAGGCACATACATATCAGCTGCAACATGGTTCAGTAAGGGAATGAGTGACGATGAAGAAACTCACGAACGGGCGGCTTTCGGAAACCTAACCTTCCACAAGGGCGATGTTTATGATGAAAATAACATGAAGATTATTTTGTCAGCAGGAGCTAGCGCTGACGATGGCGCCGCTGAGGCATGCGAGCACATAAAGCGGCTCCTCGATGGCAAAGATCCAATCTTACTGCCAGACGAGCCCACAGATGACTTGTGGGACCAAATACAGGGCTCTGACCAAGGTGAGACAAGTTGAATGCTTCCTGAGATAATGGCTGAAGATCAGAAATAAAACTTTAGATGAACAAGACGAACCTTACATGGGAGATGACTCGGAGGATCCAAGGTGGTTCCCCTACAGTTCCAAGACTTTGTTCTTCTTGGATCTGCTTGACAACTTACCACGGCTGCGTCTGTCTGATGACCACATGCGAGCTATCCTTTGGGTTATGAAAGAATGCGGAACTCCAAGCGTACCATCTTTTTACGGCCTTCGAAAAGCACAAGAGAAGTTGCGCACCGGGTTTTTGGAAGCCCGGAAACACGAATCTGTCAGCGGAAATCAATTTTTCACCATTGATCCTGTTGACACGGTTTGTTTGGTGAGGACTTCGATCTTATCACAAAGTTTACTCACTTATCATCAACCCTGGAGGGCAGGATTGGGGAAATCCTCATGTGCGAAGACATCTCCACGTGTACCCTGAGGTGACGGGACCTGTATCCGAGTTTTGGCAAGCTGGGAAATACACCACGGAAGTCCCGGATGAACAACTGACACCAATGTGGGCGGATTGGTCACGACGGTCAAGCTCCCATTATTACGTGAAAGAGGTTGCGCAGCTTCAAACGGGAGAGTTCATATTGCCACTGCGCTGGGTGGTGTATCACGGTGAAGAGCATGCTCATGCTGTCTTGTTGTCTGAAGTAAGACCAGGCGAATATGAGCTCCATGATCCAGAGAAGCGTTACATACCATGCAGGAAAATGTCAAGGAATTTCCTTGACTTGAACACTGAACATCCTAACCTAACTCTCCATGGTAAGCGGTTGAAGTCATCATGCATGGGGCAACACTCACGAAAATTTTTAGACAATCCCATGCTGGTGGCGTTAGGCATTAATGGCGCCAGTTTAAAGCCACATCCTGTCCGTGCAATCGCAAACGGTCGACCGGCTTTTTGTATCCGCCTTGTTCCATGGGCGGATGATGTTTCTGGGAATCGGAGTAAACAGTACAACCCGCACATGAATGTGTACTTCACAAATGCGAACATACCTCATTCTCTTCGTGCTCAAGAGTTTTACATCCACTTCACATCTACATCCCCAGAGGCATCTGCGTTGGACCAGTTGGATGCGTTTCTGAAGAGCTTGTAAGCCCACGTTAGACACTGCTAATATTGATTTAATGGGTCAACCAGACAGAAAGCAGAGTGGCATGAAACTTACGACTGCCAACTGAAGCGGGAGATAATCTTCCAAGTTCATGCACACCTCTTTTCAGGTGATAATCCCATGCAAGCAGAAGTCGCTTCAAATACGGGTGCGAATTCTCGCATGTGGTGCCGTTCAGACAAGTCGGGAGGAACAAAGGAAGAGAGGGAAACAGACGACGGCTACCACGCTCTGTATCAGGTAAGTTGATCAACTTCTGTGACGTTAACCGACAAGCTTATCAGGTAATCAGCCAGCCGAACCTCGTCGTCCACAGGAAACCATTGAGGTGATTATGTCGCAGCTATATGCAGCTGCGACTGGCGTCCAGAAGTCTGTAGACACAATAACCACAGCGACAGGGGTGAAGGATCGCATTGCCGCATCTTGGGTCCCAAAACTGATGAAGATGGCCACTGATGCTCAGCGTGATCGCATCGAACTTGAGGCAACACGAGACCCACGTCTTAACAAAAAGATGACAAAGCGGGAGCAGAAGGTTGTGCGCGACATAATCAAAGTTGAGATCCAGCAAGACGTGATTCAATGGTTGATAACTCAACCTCCTAAACGCTTTGCTGAGCTACCCGAGGATTCAGGTGTGCATAGGGAATTTTGTTATCATTGAAATCCTTAATAAAATCAATTGAAATGTTTTGTGACAGAACAACGTAATAATTTGCGAAGCGGTGATCACTTCAGTGTTTTTCTTGGGCTTCCAGGTGAGTGCAATTATCACCGAGGTCGGAATCTCATGCCAAAGCCCTAAAGGGTTTGATCCTCATGCGGATATGCCCTGCGAGATCTTACACACAATCTTACTCGGCATTGACAAATATCTGTGGTATGAAACAACAAATAAATGGACCCCACGAAAGGATCATGAATTCGCAGCCTTACTTGAAGATCTCTCCATCGACGGTCTTTCGATCAGATCATTCCGTCCCCGGGCCATCCTCCAGTTCAAGAACTCACTTATCGGTCGTCAGTTCAAGTCACTTCAACAATTGAGCATATTCAGCCTTCGGGCATACTCAACAAGTGGCTCGGAGAAGGAAAGACAGCTATACCAGTTGTGGAAAGCAACTGGAGAACTTGGCGCCCTTCTATGGTTCCCTGAAATTCAGGATATGGACCAATATCTGGTATATTTCATATCACACACATACTTGAAGTCATTAATCATTATCGAATGTAGGATGACCTTGACATTGCTGTCAGCAATGTTTTAGATGCATGGGGCTGTTTTGATCCCAGCCGCATCCAATATAAATACAAGCTGCATATTCTCGCCCACTTAAGGCGGGACATTGCTCGATTTGGCCCTGCAATTTTATTTTCTACGGAAACATTCGAGGCATGGAACAGCATTTTTCGTACCTGCAGCATCCTCTCCAACCACCTTTCACCAAGTCGGGACATAGCAGAGACTCTCGCCGGCATGGAAAGGGTCAAGCATTATGTCAGCGGTGGGTGGTGGAAGTTCCAAGGTGAATACGTTCGTGCAGGAACCGGCGTTCGTGAGTACTTCAACAACGATCAAAATATCCGACGCCGGCTTGGCCTCAACTTGGAATTTATTGAGTCAGAAGTACCAGGTGAGGTATACTGGCAGGTCAAAGTATATCTCCACCTGACATACGTCTTTAAGGCATGGTCAAACCGGTTTCAAAAGCGTCACAGAAACCGAAGAAGCTTGTTGATCACACATCTTATCTCTTGGGTGAAGTAAGCTGGCATGTCGATACATCCATCGCACCAAGGGATTTCATCGAGTGCGAAGCTTTAGTGGCGCAGTCCAAAGACAGCTGCAAACCGTTGTCATTTGTCTTCTACCAGCTCCACCCCGTAAGCCATACTCTCAGCTCTGTATACGGTTTTGATGCAAACTGATCACATCAATATCAAGGACTCTTCAATCCAAATAGGACGGATCAGCAAGATCTTATCAATCTCACAAGATCCAACAACGTCAGGGGTTGCAGTGATTGATCGTTATGACGTTTCCATGGTCAAACATCCTCAACTCGGTATGCCAGTTTTGACGAGAATACACCACTACGACATTGTCCCATCCAAGGTTATTTCCACCATTCTCCCAGTTTCATAGCCACTGAAATTTGGACAGACTGTTCTGTTCATATTTAATGCCCAATGCGAACCCTCCAGTAGTGGCCAGACCCCGGAAGTGCCTCCCACTGATCCGCAATTCGTCATCAATATGCATGCGCTTCATAATGCTCATCGTATCCGAAGTGCACTGCCTCGCGAACTCACAAGGCCGGTTCCTTTATATGACAACATGGAGCGCCGGCAAAAGCACAATGATTGGGCGAAGGCCCTTCGCGTCACAGGCCCAGCCAAAAGACAGGCCACAAAGGAAAAAGCAGCCGCAACCCGCCTGAAGAACAAAGGTGCCGTTGGTCAAATCCTTGATGCTCCATTAACCGGGATAGTAGATACATCTCAGGTAACAGTTAGTTGACCAGAATCTAACACTTGAACTCTTAACCTTAATCGGATGGCAACTACATGTTTTTTTGACATTACACTAAGTCTGGGAAACTCATTGGGATCTTGACTATAAACGACGTTCATCGTGAGAGAAGCAATTGCTCATCTCGTAATCGCTATTTAATATCAGGGACTGGAGTCTCGATTTGATCACGCCATCGCTTGGGTGTGTACCACCACTAACTCAGTCATCCATATTGCAGCAAAAAGCGTAAAAAGGCAATAGGATAATTTTCTGTTTCTTTCCCAGATAGCCCATGTCCTGAGAGTGAGGATAACTGCAAGTTTTTGTCCATAAAGTGGTCATTGTCTCAAAGTCAGCTGCAGCATTAGGGCAAGTGGCGTGACCAAAACGCACATTCCGAGAGACCAACGCCCATAACAAATGCAACTGTTGGGTAAGTAGGGAAGTCAATTACAATTTGTAGCGGAGAGATCCACGATCGACTGACAGGCTGTATAGACGTATGTGGCTTCACACACTGAGCGGGGAAGGGCATAACCAAATTGGTCTTCGTCGGTCAGTCATTTCATGTAGAAATATTGTTAAAAAAATAGTGAACTCACAATACACCACGACCGAAGCGTCGATGAAAGGTAGGTACCGTACCATGAAGTACAGAAAATTTGTCGCATTCCAACGTGATTTCCAGACTAGGGAAACCTCCATGTCAAGGGTCAAGAGCCAGTCCCAGAGCTGTTTAATCCCGGCCATCGCCATTGAGCCTCGATGCCCAGCGTCACAGAACTGAGGGCCAAGGAACAGAATACGTACCATTATTGTAATACTGGCAACTTTTCCTGTTTCTGAGTCATTTGATCTCGTCTCAAGGGAAGACCATACCATTGCAATACTTCAATCTCCTTCAGTCTACATGCACAATGCAGTGCAAAGAGCGCGCAACTCACGTTAACCTGCCGAGCCCTCCCTATGCCAATGGCAAGTAGCTTTAGTATGCTTATGCTTGCCATCCTTCACAAATACAGCGCGTTTATACGAGGACAGTGTCAAGAATGTGATGAATAGGTGTGAAGGCAGAAACCGTTAGTCCTTTATGTAGAAATCATTTTTCCTCTTTCGGGAAGAAACCAGTTTCGACACATCTGCTTCAGGACTCGAACAATACCGCTTGCACTCCAGCTATACGTACAAGACCGTTTGAAACATATTTGGACACAGCCTAGCCTTGTTCATGGCAGATGAGCAACCAGCTGAGACTTTTGTGAGGAACCGTCTGGTATGAGCTGATCCTCAGGGGCGTCTAGCCCAACTGCGAACACTTTGCGGTACCTACGGCACGGAGAAACTTTGGTCATTCGCAATGCTAAGTATAATCGACCACCCCGACTGGATGCAATTCGGCTTGCCATGCATTGTGCACGGTCTGTCACCATTCCGACCCGTCGCGCTTCGTTTTGTCGATAGCGTGTCCATTGCCAACAGACCTTCAGGCACATGACTCAGATCCCCACAGGACTGTCGCACCCACCAATTGAATGCACGTGGCTCGATTCTCTTGCTTATTCATGGTGGTATTGTACCTTAGAGTCTATCTTTATACATCTATAATCAGCGCCGCGCCTGAAAGTTGAACCATGCTATTAGACATACTTGGTCTAGTACGCCTGTTAAGTGCACCACCTGACGACAAATAAGTTATTGTACAAGGAATCGGTTTCGTGTGAGCAGGTATAACGGGAATGTAGATCTCAGCTAGAGAAGTGTTGTTCCACCGACATGACCGTCTTGATGATCATAGGGGATTTTGCATTGGGCGCTCCTCACTTCCCTGCTCCTGTTTAGATTGTTGGGTCCTAGCAGGTGTCACCTCAGATTTCAATGGCCCCTAAGTGGTCGTGGCTTCAAACCTCTTGTTCATTGATTCCTGACTCCGGAAGACCGCCCATCCAGGTTTCCCACTCACTTAAGATAGAAGCTCGACAGCTTGGATTATTTCCCTGGTGCGTATTTACAATACGCGGGACATGGTGAAGGCTTAATCACAAAATCGTCAAAAAGCATGCGCCCGCGCCGAATCTTCCGACCGAGTGTCCCTAATTTTATCTCACAGGCACAATACATATATACAAGCTGGATGGGAACCTATGAACCTAGCGTCTACCAAGGACCTGTCGTGCTTACGTCCCTGTAAAATACAAAACGTGAGAGTGGGTACTGCAGCGGTCATGGGTAGCAACATACCCATGCTCCTTCGCCACAGAAGCATCCCATCGATTCATTTCCCAGGTATAACTCGATTGGCTTGTAGGGAAACGTCCCCTAGAAATCGTTGGGTCTGTCCAGGCTTGTTGACGTATGTGTAGCACCACTCTGCAAGCTAACACAGAATGGACTACGCGCTCTAACCTAGATAGAGTGCAGGATTGTAAGGGTCCTCGAGATCTGCAAGAATAAATATTGCGTACATCAGGAGAAGGGTCTCATAATCACTCTGTGAAAGTAGGTCAATATAGCCCCGGAAAAAGGGATGTATACTAGTTGGAACGCACCGGAAGTTTCGTGATAACCAGGACATTGAGTAGCGAAAGACCTGATGATAGTATTTCAAGCACTAGAAACTTGTTTAGGTACTTGTCACAACATACCGAAGACGTAGATATAATATATGATACCTATGGGATTTGCGACTCAGTCATGGGACGTAGAAACGTGGTCTCAGATCCGTGCTCACCATCGCTATAGACAACTCGCATCAAGTGTGAATCTCCCCCCGATCTGACTTGTGTCACGAAGAGCCACGGCTGAGTTTATTCCAATCAACCCAGCAAAACAAGATAAGCTTACAAGCTGCCACGCCTCGAATTATCATCAATATCAACAATCCTTGACATTAGGATTATGAGCATCATCCATAAGAGAGGACGAAGAAAGAGGTCATACCAGCGTCATAGATCATCAACACAATGAAACCTGCCGACAGAATCGGACTCGAGACCATTATAAGACACCCTATCAGTTGCGGAACCGGGGATGCTTCATCTAAGGCAGATTATAAGGCAGACATCAACATTCCTCTGTGCTAGAAAAAACACGAGATACGTACGAGTTAGGGACTTTATGTAGAATCCTAGGATGATTATAATGGTTGACCACACCGCGGCGAACATTGAGAAAAGAACCCAAGTGAATCGTTTACTTTTGCCCCAAAGAGCCCACGTCCTCAGCGTGAGAACCACTAGAAGTGGAGAAGTCGGTCATGGTTGATGGGAAGTAGAAGAAACAGGGGAGCCTACATTCTACGACAGCCATACCAACACCAAACATAACTGCCGAAAATCAGTCTCTACGTTCATAAATCTTAGAACGCATCTCTTACATGCTGTGGCTTCGAAGACCCTTTGGCATTCTGCTTTTGAAAGTGCGAACCCAAGTTGATCTATATCCGTGTCCAGAACAATTCAGCCTGAACAATACAATTCAAAGAGAAAAACTCACGGTACATCACAAGGGATGTATCGATGAACGGCAAGTATCGTGCTAGGAGATACAAGACCTTTGTAACGTTCCAGTCGGCTTGCCAGATAAGAGAAAATTCCAGGTGGAATGTCAACAACCAGTCGAAAGCCTAGGTGCCATGTATCGTTATTTTTCCTTACTCTCGAACAGCCAAGGGGTCTACCAACCATGATTGTGACACTTGCAGCTTTTGAATATGGGCTACTGATCAGACTTTGGCCTGGCCGCGTCTAAAAACTACACGCACCATTGAGGGACTAAAGCACCTCAGCCGTTATGCTCGCCTCACAGTCGAGAAAATCACTCACATTCACCTGCCGTAATCGCACAATGCCAACTTTGAGCTGTTCTATCTTCTGTATCAACTCTACATCCATGGGGACCGCTCGATCTGGTGGGCTATGCAAACGAGAGGCGATGGATGGATTTGACCTTGGATAACAGGAAACAAAGACAGAGACGCGTCGCGGAGATGCACTCCCACATCATAAATATTCTCCTCGCGTTGATTATGTTCCTCTCGAGTTATTTTCTGGTTTAAAATTAATCTAATATGACCATAGTTACTGGACGTGGTACTGATTCTCACCAGCGCCCATCACCTTAGCGGGGCCGAGAAAATTTCGATATATGATGTCTATCATTGTCACGCTGTTAGGTCTTCCTAGAAGCTTGGATTGCCGGCAGTATTTTAGCGCGAACCAATGGTCCAAGGAAAAGGCGAGTTTTTCTCGTCGTGATATTGCGGTTCGCTTATGGGATCTAATAGAAGGTACCTAGGTCGGACAGACCAGCTGACAAGATTATGACAGAGTATGTGATGTAGAGGAGGTTGAGTGCAAAAGAGTCACCGATGGGAGAGTAATATGGGAGAGAGTAATATGGGAAAGACGACGCATCCCATTGGAAAAAAGCTTTTCCTGTTCACCGTTCCCAAGTCGAACGGTGAGCGATGATCTTCCGTGGGGAACGTGGGATCCCTTTTTAGAGCTTCATCCACATGTACTCCGAACGGGATTGAAGGCTCTTAACAGAGGCCACCCCGTTTCTCTGTTCGTACTCTTGGTACCGCCCGTTCCAAAAGCCCAGGATTTCCCTGTATTTAACTATTTCAAATCACTGCTCCAATCCATACCGCTGCAAGGGTCCTGTCTTCGATAGTGGTCCCGGTGAAAAATTTATGATGCAGCCAAAAGCGGTTCCGAGTAATTTGCTCACGGTATACCCCATGGACAGAACTAACGGTGTGTTCTTGTGATTGGGCTGCCTTCTAGACTGTCAGCGTGGCAAGTTCTCCATTGCATCAAATCACAGCTGTCTACCAGTGATAAAAAGGAAGCCTTAGGACGATTACCTCATCCAGGGGTCGACTTCAGAGGTCAGCTGTTGTCGAATATAAGAGTCTGCGCCGTCAAGATAATCTGTCATCATGTATCAGCCATAAGAAAGCAACCATTACAATTCATTGGCTCATTACAGCAAGGGCACCCTTCGAGCAAATGTCTGTAGCTGTTTTTCCGAGTGGCGTCAATCTCGCTCCAAGACAGCATGGTGTCAGATCGCACCCTTATTCATGCATTAGCCTCCTTTACTCATGCCTGCCTTATCAAGACTAGAGAACCAAAAGCGAATTTGCACTCACCAAACCCCAGCGTAGGACACGCAGAAAATGAGAGGGAAACTTGGTTTACATCAGGGGACCCAATGTTTGTTGCCAAAACTTGGGTGCGGACTTTTCTATCTTTACTCGGAACATTACATTATACGCACTACACCCACATTCACCTACAACTACCATGAGGTGAGGTAGTTGGTTTTCAGTCCTTGTTTTGCACTGCTTTTTTGGTTCCCCGTAATTATGTAACTTGCATTCTGTTGCATCAGAACCTTAGCATTATATATCAACTCCCGCAGCGCTCAGAACTGATCATCTACTAGCAGCGATGGTCCTGTTGTCGGGATCCCGAGTTAAGATGCTGCTAGATTCAAGATACAAGGGAATTATGGACGCCGAATTTGTCTTATAATCACTGTTACCTCGATAATCGGAGTGCATAGAACTCTTGTCTCGCCTCCTACCTCTTCAGCATGTGCTAGCCGTTGGATGTGGAGGATTACTCTGCAAGCTAACACTGAGTGAATCACTCGCTGCAACCTGTGGACGCAATATGAAACCTAAGCAAAGTAGATAGTAGTTAGTGTGATCAGAACGCACAGGAGCAGTAGTGTCTCGTGGTCACTCTGAGTAACCAATGGAGAATAAGAGGAAATATGTAGCATTACAAAAAAAGCACTCACAGGGAGCGTGATTATTATGATCACATTGAGAAGCGAAAGGGCTATTCAAGGCATTTCTCAGCCAGCGAACTGTTGCCCTAGTGTTAGGAACTTACCGAAGATATAGATGTAGTAAACAATGTTTGCGGCAAGGACACTTGAGCTTGGGTGGAAAAAGAAATACAACCAAGTCAAGGTTTACCATCCCAAACGACAATTTTCATCAGACGCGATTCGCCAGGAGATTGAACTATCATGTCCGAAGGTCAGAGGCGTCAACGCATGGTCAGCTACCCAGACCAGGAAAACAACACCCACACATTGGAATCCCTCGGATGACCATCAGTAGGAGTAAACCTTATGAGCATGATATCAGCATCTCGTCCAAGAAACATAAGGGGAAGAGATAATGTACACGCATCATATGAACGGGAAGGCGAGCCTGGATTTGTCACTGCATCGGTCACAGTACCTCTTCCCTGGAAGCAATTTTGACTGGTTTTTCTCCTCACACTTACCTCACACTAGTACTGGTAACCTCTCATTCAGGGATGTTCAATAATATTCCGAATGCCAGCATCAAGCGGTCAACTTTTGGAAACATATCAAGGCACTCCAAAATCTGGGAATAGCTTGGAGCGACCTAGGTCAAGCACCACCAGTTGCTAGTCAATTGTCTTCTTGCTGCTCAAGTCTGTGCCAATAGCGAATGCAGTGTCGCTCTGGGAAAGTGCTCAGCATAGACGGACCGCATTATCCAAACTTTATTTTTTGCGTCCTATTGCGACTAGTGCATGAATACCTCGCCTTTCCTCGTTCATCGTCCCTCTAATAAGAGGTGTGAAATAGCTTAAGCTTCTCTTCTCTCCATCGAAATATGCCACAAGTGCACCGCATTGAGGTCCCTGTTATCAAACAGACGATGTTCCTCAAGCAACGGTTGTTCTATCTGCCTCAGCACTTCTCCGTGCCGTTTCATTTGCAAGGCCACCCGAAAAGCGAGGAGGTTAGGGGTATCCCGGTGGCCATCAACGTGATGGAAGTACTCGAAGGTGATGTAGCAATGGTCCATTGTTCACAACGCTACAAAGAAGTTACCAGATGTCTTCGGCACTTCAGAATCTTTCTCATTAAGAATAGGGCGGCACAGCAAATGAAAGTGAAAAGTGGTTTATATCAGATGAGAGACGTCGTGAAGCCACATGAGAGGACCCAATATCTGTTGCCAAAACCTGGGTATGGACATTTCTGCATATTTACTTGGGACGCCACATTACACACATTGCAGTCACGTTCACCTACAACCGCTTAGACATCTCCCAGAGTATAGCATTTAATGGTGTTGTCGACCCCCACCCAACTTCAACACGCACCAATTCTTACTCTGTTCCGCTTTTTTGGTTCTCACGTCGCCCGTAATTTCGTAACTCACACTCTGTTGCATCAGAATTGCGAACATTAGCATCGCATATACACTCCCGCAGCACTCAGAATTAACCATCTACTAGCAGTGACAGTCCTAATTGCCAGGATCCTGAGTTAAGATGTTGCTAAACTCAGAATATGAGGAAATTATGCGCACCGAAAGTTGTCTTATTAATCATTGATGCCTCGATAATCCGAGTGCATAGAACTCCTCGTTAAATGTTGTCTCACCCCCTATCTCTTGAACATGTGCTTGTTGTCGGATGTGGAGGACAACTCTACAAGCCAACACTGAGTGAATCACCCGCTCCAGCCTGTGGACGTGAGATGAGCTCTAAACAAAGTAGATAATGATCAGCAGGATTGGAACAAACATCAGCAGTAGTGTCTCATAGTCACTCTGAGAAAGCGATGATGAATTAAAAGGAATGATAGCACACAGGCGATGCTTACAGGAAGCTTGGTTATCACGACCACATTGAGAAGCGAAAGAGCTATTCAAGGCGTCTCTTAGCTGGCGAGCTGTAGCCTTAATGTTAGGAAAGTACATACCGAAGATATAGGCGTAATAAGCAATGCCTGCAGCAAAGTCATCTGAGTCCAGGGGGGAAATCACGGCGCAAGTCGATATTCACCGTCCCAAAAGACAACTTTCGTTAAACGCGATTCTCCAGGAGATCGAACTATCATTTCCAGGAGCCAGAGACGTCAATCCATGGTTCGATTATCCAGGCCGGGAAAACAACACCCACAGATTGATATCCCTCGGACGATCATCAATAGGAGTAAACCTTACGTGAACGATCATCAGTGTCTCATTCAAGACGAATAGGAGGAGAGAGAGATAATGTACACGCATCATATGACATGAGCATGATGTAGCCCGAAGAGAGGATCGAGGTCGAAACCTTTAGGATGCACCCGAGGTATCGAGGAGCGGGAGATGCCTCGTCTAAACCACAAATATTATCATGGTTGTGAAGCGAGAGGCGAGTGAGGTATACGTGCGAGTGGTGAACTTCAAGTAAAATCCCAGCATGATCAAGATTGCTGACCACATTGCGCCAAATATTCCAAATATGGCCCACGTAAACCGTTTATCCCTCCTCCAAATGGCCCAGGTTCTGAGTGTGAAGATGACTACATAGAGAAGGTGGTTACCGTTGTATGAAGGGTTTGAAGCATGTACCCACGTTCTACAATAGCCATACCAGACCCAAACATAACTACCAAAGAATACCTCAACATTTACTTCACGTGTCGACGGTATTCAACTTACAAGTGGAACACGTAAACGCGCGTTTGCACGTTTTCCCCGAAAGAGCGAACCCGAATTGACCTAAGAAACACGACCCGTCAACTGGTCGCCGTGATGGATCTGCGAGAAAGGACCTACGATATAAGACAACAGACGTGTCGACGAAAGGCATATAGCGAGCCAGGAGATACAAGACTTTCATCCCGTTCCACCTTGACTTCCAAATAAGTTCAAACTCCAGCTCGAAGGTCAGCAGCCAGTCTAGGACCTAGAAACCAATGCCACGGTTTTCATGTCTGAATATAGGAGATATGATGGATACTCACCATAATCGCAATGCTTGCAACTTTACGCTGTCAGTGGTCCCATTCGCGATGACTCACAAGATCTTACATACTGTTGCATGACTGGACCAGGTCAGGAATGGTTCTCATGCACCACTGGAGGACTTACGTTAACCTGCCTTGATCGCTCGATGCCCACTGCAAGGCGTTGGACCAGGGATGCCAAGTTCGGGGTGTCCATGAAGTCTCTTGATGTTCCAAGGAGAGAAGGTTAGTAGTCGGAGGGGTGAAGAAGAGGTTGCCTGCCACTGATATCGTGAACCACATTCTTGAAGAACAACGCCGTCACACACCACATTCCAAGGATGGGCACCGTGGCGGATCTTTCCATGGAAGTAGTTCTACTTCCGGTAATCAGCAAATCTCCGGGTGTGGCACAGCGCCGATGATTTAAAAGAATAGGGGAGACTACGGCAGATAAAATTTGAGTACGAACCTTAACGCCGATGGTTAGCATAATACAAAGCCGCGTGACACTTAGGACAACGGCAAGACCCAAAGAGTCGCGCAAAGTGGGGGGACTATATAGTAAAACACGAGGAGAGCCAGGTCAACTTCAAAGTAAATGAACTTGTTGTTGGGTAACATACTTGGTGGCGGTGCTGATCAAGGAATAGCCCTCGTTCCGACATGATGAATTTACTCCACTTCACCTGAGCTTCTATCTGTCCAACCCCTCTGGCCTTTGAGTTGTGAGCGCAACTCTAAGGCCCTGATTATTGCTTTTTGGGCGGGAAGAAGGCATCAGATGTTTGATACCTCCTTTAGACTGGTGTTTCATATAAGACGCAGGATGGACGATTATCCAGTGTCCGATGATCATGTATCCTTAGATGCCTAAGGGATTGAATCATTGTCAAGAAAACTCAGGTATGAGATCCACAAGACACATCAAAGGCTCTAAGCTACGTTCATGCACCACGCCTTCTTCTCCCATATGAACAATCGCCACGTCCCGCTGTTTTCGCCGGGATCACCATAGAAACTCCCAACCCCTCCATAAGATCCGCAAACGCGGAGAGGAATCGATGGTTTGGTTTTGCAAAGTACATGTGGCCACGCCCACCATGCGTGCTTATATTGCCTCCGCTCGATGGGCTACATCGTCTCCAATAAGGGAAGCATCTGGTGCAGTTTCATGTGCTCGGGTGAGTTGATCAACGTAACATTTGAAAACAGCTGCGGTAGCTGGGTGAGAAAGCTAGGACAACCGCATCATTGTCACAGCAGTCACACTTGCCCGTCCCTGGAAGTAAATCGACTGGTTCTTCTCCGTTCTTCTCTTTACACTCTTTACAATAGCCCCCCCATTCAGAGATGAATGTTCTGGAATGTCAACCTTCATGCGGGCAGACTTCTCAAAATCTGTCATGGCACCCGTAACATTGGGATTATCCTGGTGCGACCTAGGTCAAACGCTACCAGTTTCTTGTCAACTGACCTCTTGCCACCCAAGCCCACGCCAAAGGCTTATGCACTGTTGCTCTGCAAAAGTGCTCTACGGCAGTAATGGACGGTACCGCATTATCCAAGCTTTCCTTTTATTGCGACCAGCGCATATATACCCCCCTGTACTCCATTCATCGACCTTCTACCCATGGACGCAAAATAACCTAAAAGCTTCTCCTCTTCCGGTCGGTTGCGGGATAAATATACTACAGGTGCGCTGCAGTGAAGTGTCTGTCATCAGACAGATGTTCCCCAAAGCAACGATTACTCTCTCTGCCTCCCTTGTATTTCTCCCTGTCGTTTTATGTGCAAAACTACCCGACATGCGAGTACGGAATGAGTTACGTGTTCCATGCTATCCATAGCGTAATTGGCAGTGCGCCACAAGAGCAAGAATGATGGGATATGACATACAGGAGTAATAAGATTTGATATTCAGCCTGTGAGGACAAAAGGTCAGTCCCGATGTGTAGAATGAACGACCTAACAGACCGGAAATTTGAGAATAACTATAACATTGAGGAGAGAAAGCCCTGGTTAAGGTGTCTCAAGCTAGCCCGCATTCGTTCTTCTGCCTGTCACGCACCAACAACGTAGACGTAGTAAATAATGCCTACGAGAAAAAAAAAATCAATGAGTATGTCAAGTGGTTGAGCTGAGCAATACCCCACCATCGCTATAAACAACGCGCACAAGGTACGTGTCTCCTCCCGATTTGACTGCCAGTTTCCTCGGTTTGGTGGCTGACTGGCTGTTCAACTTCTTAAATACACTCACACGCTGATATGCAACGGATAACCATCAGCATTAAGAGACCTTGCAGACGTTAAAACAGCAGAAGAGGCAAAGAATAGAAAATGCGGGACCAACCAGTGTCATACGCCATGAAGATCATGTAGGACACAGCTAGGATTGAGCTGGAAGTCACCAGAACACATCCAATGTATGGAGGGGCGGGCGATGCATCATCTAAGGCCAATAATAAGTACCACGAGCTGGATTTGAAACAATGAAGGAGTAAAGGCACACACGTGTTACGGTTTGCAGATAAAGTTGGGTAGTTATGAGGACAGCTGACCACATCGCAAAAAATGCGGTAAGCAGGGCAATAGTGAATTTTCTACTGCTGCTCCAAACGGCCCGAGTTCGAAGAGTGAGGATCACTGCGTCATTGGAGGACCTCGATTAGTGGTTATCATATAGTTGAGTAGGTGGTTTCGTACATTCTGAAAATACCATGCCTATCGCAAACATCCCTGTCAGGAAATTGGTGATTACATCCGAAACAAGAATTGCGACGACATCTTACAGCCTGCGCAATCAAAAAAGGATTTACACGCAGGCTTGGAAAGTGTATCTCCAAATGTATCTGCCTCGCAAGTTCCAGTTAGTTTCACATGAATCGGAATATATCAGAGAAATGATGCTTACAGGACATAACAATGAAAGTGTCGACGAAGGGAAGGTACCTAGCCAGTAGATACAGCACCTTCATCACAGTCCACTCTGATTTCCAGATCAGAGAAACCTCTAGATCAAATGTCAACAGCCAATCGAGAACCTGAGTTGTATGATTTAGTATCACTGAAGGCCCAGGGAGAGAAAGTAGACTAGAAAGCCTCACTAAAACCGTAAGGCTAGCAACTATGTTCGGAAAGAACAATTAATCAATGTACATAGAACATTGTTGGTTTCGGGCTCACGCACCATTGCAATACTACAAGAGCATGAGTTGACGCGGTTATAAAGGCAACCGGGTAACGTACATTAACATTTCTGGACCGCTGAATAGCAGTCGCAGCCCGTTCAAATTCCATGCGAGGCCTCTAATCCTGACAAAGATGAAGCGGTTTCTGTACGCGAGCTCCAGACACTACGTGGTGTTCAGATGGTAACAGGTCTCGACCAACGCCGTTTGTATATATCCTGCTGACGGTGATGATCGCGTAGTGCCTGTGCTGAAGTGATCTGAGTCTTGAGTGCATGACCAGAATAGCTCATGGCACTAGTAGAATGCTGGGCACCTCTATTGAGGAGTTTTACTTCTTTCTGTTGGCTCCGCTTCTGATTGATTCAAGGTTGTCTACGACCACCAAAGCTTTTATTGTGGTGCGATGCATTGACTTACCCAAGATGGGCTAGCCGACGGTGCCTTGGAATATAAAGAGACAAGCAACTCAATGGCCGCACCAGAATCAATTTCAAGTCCTCCAACGAGGCACAGTGAGCATATTTCGACCTCCTGTCTCGGACCAGAAGGGGGCTTAACATTGATATCACCGGAAGCCCATTGCACTCCACCTATATCCTGATAAAGGATGTCCCGCCACAGCCGAGGTGTTGGTAATTTGGGAGGCAGCCCAAAGCTCAGCAAAGATGATTTCGATAGTTGTGATGAGACAGCCCCATGAGAGATCCGACCAGGGTGGCCATCGGAAGACCTGTATAATTGACCTTTGACCGTGACTGAGGCAACATTCCCATTCACTTCGGTATCTAGTAATTGGCCGGGGTTCCCATTGTCGGGTAATCCAAAAGGGGCATGAGGGAAGATGGACTGTGGATGCTTTCTTCGGTGAAGCACGCACTGTACAAAGGCCATTCGGCGGTCTCTCTTCGTCACGGTCATCCGGTGCTGTTGTGGCTTCTCCTTACTTACGGTCCGTCTCTCAAAAATTCCGACTTAGGAAGCGGGCCACAGATGTTCCTGCTATAGCGTCTATTTCGTCTTTCATAGACTGGGGTGAGGAAAGCCTTAGAAAACGTCCTGTGTCCCCCTCAACTACACACAGACAATAGTAAATTGTTCCTTGCCTGCTCCTCCCGATAAATCCACAGCTTCTGAGTGCGCGCTTGCTCTCTGATGTGTAAAACAGCACGGCAGGCCAATATGGAGTGAATGATGCCTTGAACTTCTGCGGGAATGGACGGATAGACTTAGGATCCATGACGATAAAGAACACAAAAGTTGAACATACCGGGAATGCAGTGATAACGACAATGTTGAGCAGTGAAAGACCTGCGACAGGTTTCAGTCAGCACCCTAATGAGTTCCGCACCTACGCACCAATTAAGTAGAATTAAGTAGATGAAGTAGATAATCCCTTCAAAAGCTGAAAGCGATCAGGGCACGAAGCTAACAGAATCTGAGCTAAACTCACCGTCACGATAGATTATTGTGGAAAGCCGTGAACCCTCAGCCTGGCTGGCAATAGATGAATGGAGCTCTAGCCGAACACCTCAAGTGTCTTACCAGTAGATATCCCTCGAATGATCATCAAGAGGAACATCCCTGGATACCCAGCATCAGAAACATGGTTAGACAAACTTACATTCTGAGAAGCTGGTGCCAATGATGAATCGATGAACGACCCTACCGAAGGGAGACTGGTTCGAGAGGTACCTACATCCCGCGATATTAAAGGTCATTCTGCACACATCTTCAGATGCGGCACCACCGAGTTGGACTACAGGCATCAAGGTCAGAGGAGTGCACAATTTTGGAATGTGATGCTGATTATATATAACAGAAGAATTAAAGGCGGAAGGCAGATAGTGTGTGACTAAGAACAGCACTTTCATCACACCCCACTGTGAGGCCCAGGCGAATGAAACTTCCTACCCGAGCGTCAACAACCAGTCCAGGACCTAGGTAACAAGTGGGCCACCATCAGATAATCTGGTATGCATTGAAATACAAGTGTAAGACTAACCAAGATTGTCAGTGCGGACACGTTCCCATGTCATTTGAGCAATCTAGCTTATGAGCATCGAAGAAGAACCTACGATTAGTATACTTTACTCCACCTACATTGTCAGTTGTGTTCAGATATTAACGGTGGTGAACCAACGTACATTGACCTGTCTGATTCGTATGGTCACCATCGTCAACTAAAGTTGTTATTCGAGCGGACTTCTCATCATGTAGGAGCGTGCAGAAAACCGCCGTGTAGTGGAGGAGGAACCAATAATCCATAGCAATTTTGACACCAAGAAATACTTCCTCTCTCATATTTTAAAATAAACGTCATCGACTAGGCCCAAGTTCCCATCAACAAATCATCGCTTACACTGCTCTGGTCGTTTGCTTTTGGATGGATGCGCGATAGCTGTGTTCTGATGGTTTCTGTTTGATGTTCGTGCCTTCCAGTGGTTATTCGTGTGGGCAAGCGGAAGCACCTATTGCCATGCTTCCACAAACAACACACCAACAAATAGTGCGATTTTTCAGGTTAACCAAGGGCTCCCATGTTTCGGATATTTTCGCTTTGATTACATTTGCACTGGCAGATCCCTCCGAATCTCTTTGCTGAGGATGTTTGTAATGGTTAGCCCATGCAACCCCACCATGAATAGGATACGGACAGCCTTATCGTATGCATCCTGATAACTACTGTTGCTGGTGATCTTGGGAGACAGCCCTGGTATGGATGGCACCCGGCTGGTACCACAGTTACCACAGTTTACCTCGCTCCAGCTGTATACGGAAATTGAATGTACTGAGAATCTTGTATGGGGGTTATCTGTACAAGCTATACAACACACCCAGTTTACGGAGGCCTAGATAACACCCTGTGTCCCGTGATACTTGGGCGGGGACAATGGCAAGCTGTTCCCCATCTGTTCCTCCCATTGTTGCTGCACGTACGCTTGCTCGCGAATGTGTAAAACAATGCGGCAAGCCAATACAGAGTGAAGGACGCCTGCACAACTGAACACCGGCCATGCAGGTCAAACATAAAGCATCGATGGCAGAAAAAAAAGAGCATACCCCAATAGAAGGAGTGAGTAACCACGCTGCAGAGACGATAAGCTTGACTTAGAGCCCACAACGATAAAGTTAAACGTACTGGGAGTGCGGTGACAATGACGATGTTGATTAGCAGGAGACCTGCAACGGAATCAGGGTAATGCACTTGGTGATTGAGTCCTACCTGCGCACCAATCAAGTAAATATAGTAGATAATGCCTTCAGTCAGCGTAGAGATCGATACGCAAGTTCACGAAGCTAGGCAAGCACTCACCATCACGATAGACCACCATTGCGGAAAGCTGGAGTGAACTTTGACCCGTTCGAACTGATGATACGTGAATGGAGCTCTAGCAAGATAATTCGTGCGTCATACCGGTTGACATTCGTCGAATGACCATCAGGAGAGCCATCCCTGCGTTCCAAGCGTCAGAATGTAAGAGGACATAATTATGATGAGGGAGAAGAAACAAACCTGCTTCATAGATTGCATGTAATATAAAAGACGACATCATATATAAGTGTTGACTAGTAAAAATACATCCCAACAAATGAGGAGCGGGTGACACACTATCTATTTGAAGCAACAGACGTTAAGGGACTTTATTACAATGACAAAGTACTCACGGTCTGCTACCTTCATGTATATTCCTCCGAGGATGAAAATCGACAACCACACAACGCTGTGTGTCCCAAATAGGGCAAAGGCCCACCATTTTCCTTTCCCCAAAAAGGCCCATGTTCGCACCGTTAGAATCACTGCAAGATAATAAAGGCAAGCGTAGCAGTTCTAGTAGAAACATCATATAAAATATGGAAAGAAATGCACCTACATTCCGAGAAGCTGATGCAAGCCAGGAACATCCCTGCCGAAAAGGACAAAATATGTCACAAGGTAGAACATAGATCCTTGGTCCAAAAGGCAACCTACATCCTGCGGTATTTAATGTCGCTTTGCATGCATCTTCGGATAGGGCATAACCAAATTGGTCTGCCAATAAGCAGATGAATGAACATGCGCAATTTTGGAATATGACACTAAATCGAAGTGAAAGGGAGACTCACGGTACAAAATAGAAGAAACAAAGGCGAAAGGCAAATAGCGTGTGACTAAGAACACCGCTTTCATCGCACTCCACTGCGACGCCCAGACGACCGATATTTCCAAATTCAGTGTCAACAACCAATCCAGAACCTAGGTAGCAAGTTGACTGCCATCAGCTAACCTTGTAGGCACTAAAAAGCAAGGAAGAGACTAACCTGGATGGTCAGTGCGGCAACTTTCATGTTTCATTTGGGTAATCTAATTTACGCGCGTTGGAGGACAACATACCATGAGCATACTGTACTCCATTCATATGGTCAATTGCGTTCCAGCATTCGGCAGTAAACCAACGTACATTGACCTGCTTGCTAAGTGTCATCGTCACCGTCAGTAGGTGAAGGTCGTCTTCAAGCTGGCTTTCCATCGAATAGAAATGTCTGGAAATTTTGAGTATTGGAGGAAGAAACAACGATCCGTAGGACTTTCAATACGAAGAAATACCACCCTTTTCTTGTTTGAAATAAACATCATCAGACCAATATAAATCCTGAACTAGAGCTCATCACCTACTGCGTTCTGATCAGTTTCGTTTTGACACTGATTGTATTCTGATCGTTTTTTCGTTTGATGCTGACGGCTATGTTCCCTCTATACTTCTCACCAAGATATCAGCGATTAGCCCAGGATACAGAAAGCAATGCATACGATGGTCTAACAGGTGCTGAAGAGCAGGTCAGCGTGTCAAATCCGCTTATACTCGATTTCCACAAATATAAAGATGTACAGATTAGAGCGAGATGAACCACGCTCTATGTTTATTTAAGGCCGTAGAAATTCTGATCATTAAAGTCTGTTTACATCTACCGGGGAATCCGTTGCCCATAAACCAAGGTGTCTCAGCGCGCAACCAGGTGGAGCTCGGGGATCAAATTGTCAGCTAGGGCGGTATTAGAATCCAGAATCATCAACTTCTTCGACCCAGAACTAGTTGAGAAATCATAGCGGAGATGGAAGAAATAGTTGCAGAATACCCATACCATAGTTGATGATCACGATGTATCCTTAGAACTTGTATCGACTAAGAAACTGAGACGTTAGCTGATGATGTTCTTGTGGGTCGATTGTTCAACCGAATCAGATCCTTCGGGACGGCACCAAAGTTCAATCTCTCAAGCTCTAATTTTGTCCGTGGTCCAGGACACATAGCCCGAGGAGGGAGGGCAGTTAACGCGTATTATCGTTTAATATATTTTGCAATCTAAAAACCTACTCGGTGATGTCTAAACAGCTTCGCGCTTACGCGGTGCAGCTCTCAAGATATCGTCCACCCTAAATAAAGAAGAAGATTCAAGGGTCAGTAAATAGCAAGCCCACAGTCAGATACCGAACGCACCGAATAATCATCTCCGCTGCCTCACTCGCACTGAGCACGACCTGCCTCTTCAACTTGTAACTCTCCGTCACACCCAACTTGTGCATCGATGCAACCGTCCCTTCATCCATATCTATGAAATCGAATCAGATCACAAAGGAACGTCAACAAGACCCTCAAAAATAAAACACATACCAAGTCCAGCATCAGCCTGTCCTTCATAATGCGCCGCCCTCAACCTCGCCACCAAATCACTCGAATCAAGCCCAGCATTATCCGCCAAAATCACCGGAATCTGTCTCAAAGCCCTCCCAAACGCCTCCGTTGCAATCGCCTTCTTCCCCTTCACACCTCTCGCAGCTTCTTCCACAGCGCAACTCATCAACATTTCCGAACACCCCCCGCCAAGGACTGTTCGGGTTTCTTTCACAGTCTGGGAAAGGACGGAGAGGGCATCATGTAGAGATCGTTCAGCTTCGTCTACCATTTGATTTGTGGATCCTCGGAGGACGACTGTGCATGCTTCGCCGGCAGCTACGCCCGAGAATTTGATGAGCTGGAATTAATGTCTATGAGTCAAGGGGACGCGTTGTAGGTATGGCGGGGGGGAGAGGTACAAATACCTTGTCTTCACCAATCATGATCTCCTCGATCAACTCGCAATGCCCGAGCTTCACAAGATCCGGTCGCTCAAAGGTACTGGCGATCTCACCCCCAGTGACCAACGAAAGCCGTTCTACACCCTCGAAATCCGCATGTTCGATCACCATGATTCCCTTTTCTGCTAGAAGGGATTCGGGGTAGTTGTAGATGAGTTGACGGTTGACGAAGACGTTGATGCCGTGTGATGCGATTGCGTCGACTTTGGATTTCATTTTTTCCTGGAATGGGTTGTGGGAGTCAGTTGGGAGAGAAAAAAGGGAGGTCGGGTGTGGATAGAGCAAGACGTACGCGTTCTGCACGTTCGAGTTCAGCAAGTTTGCCTGTGCCGTCGACTTTGAAGCGGGCACCGAAGACTTTGACTTTATCGGTGTCCATTGCTTTTTCGAGGGTCAGTTTTGGTAAAAGCAAGAAGCGGCCGGGGTGGGGGGCTTACAAGTGTTGGCGATCAGGATTTTGCAGTTCTCCATACGTTTTGGCGAGTTAACGGCGATGGTTTTGTCGAGGATGAAGCCTAATAAAATGAGCGTCGAAGGAGGTCATCGGGGCTTATGACGTACCTTCATCAAGATACGAGTCCGTGAGCTTGCCTCCGACTTTTTTGATGATTTGAATGTGTTCCAGGTCTATTGAACCCTGTTATACACGATTGTCGGGAGTTTTTTCATGGACAGAAAACGGATCGCGTACCTTGAGTCGTAGCACAGCGTCAACGGCAAGGTTGGCAAAGTAATCTTTGTCCTGAGACAAGACTTTTGATGATAGCGTCGTCCGTGCAATATTGAACAGATCTTGACGGAATTTTGGAGGATCAGCACTACAAGAGCTTTCAGAAACGCAAAAATCACGAAACAAAAGCATGACGTACGAATGATCAACAGCACTCTTTTCCAACGCCTTCAATGCAGCTGCGCTCGCAATCCGATAACCCTCAACAATTGTCTGCGGATGTATTTTCTGCGCAATCAACTTTTCTGCCTCTCTCAGCAGTTCTGCAGCCAACACCGCGACAGAGGTTGTGCCATCGCCGACTTCGTCGTCCTGGACTTTTGAAATGTTGACAATGATTTTAGCAGCAGCGTTATCGAGTTGGATGGCTTTGAGGATAGTTGCGCCGTCGTTTGTGACGTTTATCTCGCCTGTTGATCCAGACTGTAGGATCTTGTTCATGCCTTTGGGTCCGAGGGTGGACTTGACGAGATCGCCGAGGGCAAGGGCACCGACGAAGGATGAGAGACGCGCATTCTCGGCCTTTTCTTCTGTGGCCTGCGTGCTCTGTTAGGTCCTGTTTTTAATGGATAGTGTATTCATACCTGTTCATTGAAGATCTGGACAGACATGGTTGTGGATGAGACGCGTCTGGATTGATTGAGATTAATTCACGAGATATCCAATTTCCCTTTATTTCTATTTTCACACGGTCACATTTTGTGACCTCATTATTCGGTATTGGACCAGATCAGCTGTCGCTTCAGCGAGAATACTTTAACATATTGTCGGAGAATACAAGAAAATGTATCTAGTAACAGGCCTTCTGCACAAAGACAGAGTAGGATTTTCCTGACACAGGCTGCGGAATCCGACATCTGTAAATTTCCGTATATGGATGTGGGATCAGACACGTCAAGGCGGTGGACAGCCCACTAGACGCCCACATCCACTCATCGACACCTCACACATTCACGGCCTGCTATCCATCCCCGGCCATTCCCCATGTCTAGCAGCGTACGGGTACGCCGCCCGGCCTCTCCGCCTCCGGGCATCGCATACGCTGGCCAGCTACCAACCCCCGCTCCCCGATTCCCCAATCCCCGGCAAGACCACGACGCAGACGAGAAACGAGCTGCAGCCTCAAAAGGCTTTGGTCCCGGAAAGACCAAGCATTATCCTTCTGGCGGTCTCAACATAACGCAGGGGGAGTGGAAACTGCTTTTCTTGATTGTCCTCATAGCCTGTGGTGTCCGGTTATTCAGGCTTTCGAAACCGAACAGCGTAGTGTGAGTAGCCGTCATGTCATTTATAGAAGAGGCACACACTCATACTTCGCATACAGATTTGACGAGGTCCACTTTGGCAAGTTTGCCTCCAAGTATATTAAAAGCCAATATTTCGTCGATGTACACCCTCCCCTCGCAAAACTCCTAATTACACTTGCTGGTTTTATCTTTGGTTACAACGGACACTTTGATTTCAAGGACATTGGAAAGTGCGTCCAAGGCTTCTTCTCTTCTGTGCACGGTCGTCTGACAGCACGCTCAGGATCTATGAACGTGTACCATATGTCGCGATGCGGATGGTCCCTGCAACGCTGGGCGTCGCAACCGTTCCTCTCGCCTATCTCACACTACGCGCACTCGACTGCCGTGCCACCACCGCTCTTTTAGCCTCTCTCTTCATCACATTCGAAAACGGACTCGTCACTCAATCTCGACACATCTTACTCGACTCCCCACTCATCTTTTTCACTGCTCTATCTATATTCCTTTGGGTCGGTTTTTGCAATGAAGACAAACATGAACCATTCACCACCAATTGGTGGACATGGCTCGCACTTTCTGGTCTTTCTCTCGGTGCAGTCGTCAGTTGCAAGTGGGTCGGTCTCTTCACGATCGCAACTGTCGGTGTAAGCACCCTCTGGCAACTATGGAACCTGCTTGGTGATCTTCGCGTTACACCTCACCTATTCATGCGACATTTTATCGCTCGAGCCATTTGCCTCATCGCTATTCCCATCATTTTCTACATGTTCATGTTCCAGATCCACTTCTTGATCCTCGAAAACTCGGGTGACGGTGATGGTTTCATGAGCTCTGAATTCCAGCACACCCTTAAAGGCCGTGGAATGGCAGACACATTCGCTGACGTTGCCCTTGGTTCTCAAGTCACCATTCGCCATGTCAACACCCAAGGTGGATACCTCCACTCGCATCCTCACGCGTACCCGGGTGGCAGCAAACGTACGTTTCTCCCCTACCAACCCATCTACTGTACCTAACAAACACAATACAAAAAACAGAGCAACAAATCACCCTTTACCCCCATCGTGACTTCAACAACGACTGGCGCATCATGAACGCCACCCTCGACGACTACCCTCAATACGACTACGAATTCGAGCCCCTACACTACATACGCCCCTTTATGCGAATCAAACTCCTTCACCTTGCTACAGGCAAACATCTCCACTCGCACGACATTCGACCTCCCGTCTCCGACGTCGACTTCCAAAATGAAGTGTCGGGATATGGTATGCCTGGCTTCACGGGCGACGCGAACGATGATTGGATTGTTGAGATCGAGAAAGGGGATAAACGTGACCCGGAGTCGTTCAAGAGACTCAGGACGCTCAGGACTACGTTTAGGTTGAGACATGTGCTAACAGGGTGTTATTTGTTTTCGCATAAAGTCAAGTTGCCGGATTGGGGGTACGAACAACAGGAGGTGACGTGTAATAAGAATGCGGTGAGGGAGAACTCGTTGTGGTATATTGAGACCGCGCAGCATCCTCAGCGTACGTTTGTTTCATTCTGTCTCCGCTCGTGAAAATTGACTTTGGGTGTAGTACATTCTGATGCGCCAAAGGTCAACTATAAACTCCCCGGATTCTTTGGGAAATTCTTCGAGTTGCAGAGGGTTATGTGGACTACGAACGCTGGTCTCACAGATCGTCATGCATTCGATTCTAGACCTGATGCCTGGCCTCGTCTCCGCCGTGGAATCGTACGCCCCCTTGTTCCCGTCCTCAAAGTGAACGGCTGACAAACTTCATATACAGAATTTCTGGGTCAAAGACCACAGACAAATCTACCTTATCGGGAACCCCATGATCTGGTGGTCCAGTACACTGGCAGTGGGACTCTACGCACTCGTCCGTGGATTCCTCATCCTCAGGCAAAAACGTGGCTACCGGGACTTTGATAACAGTAAGTACTACCCTTCCCTCCCCATTCCACTGGGATCACACACACACACCTATTTCGCTCTAGCCAAAGTCGTGAAATACGACAACCTCTGCGGGTTTCTCTTCATCGGCTGGTGTCTCCACTACTTCCCCTTCTTCCTCATGGCCCGCCAACTCTTCCTGCACCACTATTTCCCCGCACTGTACTTTGCCATTCTTTTGTACTGTGGTGTATTCGACCTCGTCACGTCGACCCTACGGCCAAGAGTGCGACTACAAATCGCTGCGATTTTGATCGTGCTCGCTGTTTGGAATTTCCAGCACTTTGCCCCACTTGCTTATGGTACCCAGTGGACGAGGGGGAAATGTGAGAATGCGAGGTGGTTGAAGACTTGGGACTTTTCTTGGTGCGTATGCTCTTTTTTTTCTGGAATTTATCTTGTGCGGTTGGTTGATCGTGGATTTGGATTGTGAAGTGTTGACTTTTACAACGACGTATGCCCATTTCTCTCAATTTCTACTTTTTCATTCTTTGACTCACTTCCCCTTTCTAGTACTCCCAATATACCTCTGCGACTCACACAACCATCGGTGGCGTAACGACCGACCGCACCAACGTTGGAGGGGGTGCAGGTGGAGGTGCAGTGGTAGTAGACGATAAAGTTGCTCAAGCCGGTATCAACCACCATCAACCACCCCCACCAGCAGCACCAGCACCACCGCACCAAGATCCAAATCAGAAAGGGAACGAACAAGCCCAAGGACTGCAAGAAAATCCGAACACGATTATTGATCCAGGGAAACCTGAACCTGGTCGAGACATTTTTGCAAAAGTGGAGAATGAGGGAGTGAGGAGTGATACGAAGGTTGTTGTGCCTGTACATCATGATGGAGGAGGAGAGAAGGAGATTAGTTCGGTTAATGTTCCTCCTGTTGCTACGACGGTGGCTGAGGAACAGGGTGGGACGAAGGAGGATAAAAAGGAGGAGTCGGATAAGGTGGGAGGAGAGTCTACGACTGTGACTAGTGCGGAGGTGAAGAAGGAGAAGGAGACGGACAAGGACAAGGACAAGGACAAGGAAAAGGAAAAAGAGAAGCAGAAGGAGGAGGAGGAGGCTGGATATGGACGGCCGATGGGACCTTTGGACGAGGTCGGAGAGGCGGCGGAGAAAGCCGGTGAGGAGTTGTTTGGAAATGATTCGGATGAGTGAGGTGGTGTTTTTTTTTTTTTAATTTTTTTTTGGTGAGTGGAGGAGTGAAAATTGGGACGGGAAGGGTGTGGATGGAAAAAAGTATTGTCGATTCTTTAGTGATCGGACTTGCTTGGGTATGCGTAACTGCTTTGCTAATACATTTATCTGTCCTATTTTTCTTTATTCTCTGTTGTGGTAGGATCGGAGTTGAGTTGGCGTAGAAGATTAGTCGGATCTCGTTTGGTTAAAGCATTCATTTTTGGACATCAAAATTAGCATGGCCCCTTAATGTTGCTTGGAATGATTTCCCACGGTTATGGAGCTTGGGTCTCATATTCGGACTAGTACATGGACCTGTTGGTCAAACTCTTGGCTTTAGTACCGTTCCCCGATAAAGATGAAAACAATCCGGTTAGTGGTCTTCCCAAGAACCATCCGGTGGTGTATGCATAGATACATAGCTGCAGCGGATTGTTTGGGCCTAGGTGAACGGGACAGGAATAGAATCCGAGATGGATCCACAGGACATTGATGTTATCTGTTCCAGGTTGGCGGGTACTGCCTACTGGTGGGGGAGAAGGTGATGCATTGATGCACGATGCAAATGATGTACTATATGATGCATGGGCACGGTTGATGCAATATTAATGGTTCAGAAATGGAGCCCCGTCTTAGCATCCACCTATATACAGGGTATTCGCGGGCACTATCTATCATATCAACAGGTGAATGAGAGGAATCAGTTCCTTGATGAACAATGTAAAGTTCGCATCTTCTTGCCAATCAAGTTTCCTGAGAACAGTTGGAGTAGAGACGCGGTAAAACCGTTTTATTAACACATTCACCACATGTACACAAAGACTTCTAGCGCCTTCCTCCATACAGCCGAGACCACGTCACTAGCCTTGATGACTGTAACTGGAAAAGGACTCTCGGCAAGATGATCCGTCATCCCACGACGAATTTGTCCTTATGGGTTTATGGGTTAGTCGTCCGGCATAGCCTCACTGACGTTTGTCAGGCGGGAGCGGTGTGCACTCTACTGAGGAATGGGAGCACTGAACACGATGCACGGGGAGACCTGTAGATGGGCAAGTTGAAACACAGCAGGATAGACGGAGTACCGGCCGTGTTTATCAAAATTTGGCGTCGGGCTGATCCTAGAAATGCTTGGCATGGTCCATTGGTTACCCGTGAACACCCAATCCTTTTTAAATTAGAGAAATACTGTGCAACCCTGAATTATTGCAGGCGTCTGGCAGGTCGCCGTGCTCTGCGCCACAGCCTTTTACCGCAGCTAATCTATCAAGGTCCTGTCACATCCTAAACCCCTCCCTCTTTGAAGCCACAGTTTTGTACTGCGACTTATTGATTTGCGAAACGCCTAGGTTACCGGAAATAGCGCAAAATATCACACGAGTGGTCTCCCGTGGTCAGCTTAAGGAAAAGCGATGCCATATATTTAGAGGCTGATACCACATCTTGGTGGCCCATCGCCCCCCAAATCTTGCCCCCATTTCCCTCTTCCTCCGCCCATGGCTCTTCTCTATATCCCTACAGCCCCATTTCCCAGAAGATAAATCAACCGCGAACCTTGCGCTTACAAGAAAGTGATTCACGTGATTCAAAGGTACCAGTTGGTCTAGGAAGAGGAATCAGGATGGACAAAGCAGTAGAGACGGTTTGGATCTCCAGATTTGCCAACGTATGTCGTCTACATTTCACCGTGCTGCATCGCCTGCACTAAAAGGTCCTCCCTCCGCTTGGATCATGTATGGCTCCCCCTCTAAAGTCGTTCAACTGTGCGTCTACCACACTTCAGGTTCTACTAGATTGGCACTGATAAATTCCGGCCTTTAGTGGCCAGTTTGACCATTTTGGTGCGTATGATGATCTTCAACGCGATGCCACGTCCTGATTTTGGGGCGCGCAGATTCTCGACTACCTTCTAACTCTCGACCTCGAAGTCGAGTTGATATGGAAATCGAGGTGGAATACAGTGAAGGTTTTATTTCTCCTCACGAGATACCTCCCGTTCATCGACACCGCAGTGGTTCTATCTTGTGAGTTTCGCGCTTTAGTATCCTTCGTGCAAGGGAGTTTACTCCCGTCATAGACCAATTTACACCCATATTGACGGCAAAACAATGTGCCATTCTCTATGAGTATAGTGCTTGTACGTTACTCCGGTTCGTTAATGTTCATTGCTTTGGCTTACAATCTACCGGTGATCCCTTAGGGATGTTTGTAGTCGGAATGAGCATAGCAGAACGTGCGAGTTGTGTTACTTGACTAGTGCCATCGAGCTGAACAGTCTTTTAGTACTGCTCACCTTACGAACATGGGCTGTTTGGGAGAAGGACAGGCGCCTCACGTTTGGTTTGCCTGTCTTCTTCATCAGCTTCTGGGTGACAGAATATGTCGTTATGGGCTTATATCTCCAGGGGCTTCGCCGTGTGTTTAATTCCTTGCTTCACAGATTATCTAATAACCGAGTTTCGGGTTAGATGAACCGTCCCCCATTCAACCCTGGATGACTTGCGCTATCTTCGACACCAATCGGAGGCTATCTGGTTGCTGGATAGTGCTAATGCTCTATGATGCTGGTGCGTCTTTAAACTACTTGAGGTAACGAGATGGAGCTCAGGTGTCATCCCAGGCATTCTTCTTCTAATCGTAGTTCAAGCTCTACGCACGTTCCGGTCTTGGGGTGATGTGCCACTAACACGTGTAATATATCAGGATGGTGAGTGTTTTGGTTCCTTCACGCTTATTGTCATGGTGGCCTGATCATCACCCAGGAATTATTTATTTCGTCTATTTATTTTGTAGGAGATAATCATCTGGTCGTCGGTTGGTACCTGATTTCATCTAATTTTTAGGTTTATCATTCCTGAACGTCGTCATCATACTTCGGCTACCTGTGAGTCTCTCTGCGCTACCAACAAGCCATTCAAAGATTGACAGATACAACAATAGGACGACTATATTAATCTACTGTCACTGATGGAGAGAATCGTCCACTCTTTGTTGACGTGTCGCATAATCTTGCACATTCGTCAGCAATGTACCAAGAACTCGACACAGAGTTACGAAGAAATGGACTTGAAGGACATCATCTCAGTCTAGCTACAGATGGAATCAACAAGGAACACATTTGTACGTACGACCTACAATCGACTCCCACCTCAATTGACGATCCAGAAATAAGGTGATCGCACTGCAAACCGGCTAGATTCCGGGACCTAACCCACTAGTGCTGTGTCTCTAATAGATAGACTGACAGGACCATCAGCGCGTTATAAAACCCAATGATGAGCCTTTTCACCATCAGCTCGACCCCACTTGGCTTGGAGTATGATAGTGGGCTCGACAGAGCTGTGGTATATTTATTTATGATTGACACTTCTCGCTGTATCATGTACCATCTATGCAATCGAGAGAATCATCAAGAAACCAGAAAAATGAGATGATTGCCTTACACCATCATGAGCTGGGCATATGTATCATTGCACTATTCCAGAGCCCTTTGCTACTTAAGCACCTCTCTAGGACCTCTCTACTGACCCTGAGCACATCCCTATCCAATGCAGCCAGACATGATCCCTTCACATCTGATTCATCTTGACTCGATTGCTTTTGAAGAACGAGTTGTTACGGTAGGTTTCCCTTCATTTGTTCATCTTATGAAGGTTCGCTAATAACATAACCATTAGTACTGTTGCGGTCAGCCCTTCGAGTTGAACTATGCTACCGTCAGTTGCTGAACCTGGAGCTCTCAAATATTAGTTGCAAGCACCGCTCTCTACGTGAGTTAGATCATGACAGACGAGCTCATTCAGGCTGAGAGCCCCATAGGTTTATGATTATCTCATAACACTCGATACCGAGGTCAACCTCGTCTGGCGTTCAGCATGGACACCAGCCAAAATCCTGTTCCTTCTCAATAGATACAGTCCTTTCGTCGAGTTCATATTCGTGCTTTGCCGTTAGTTTTCACTTTCCCATGACTTGCTCCACTTGACATAGGTTATCGCAGATCAGTTTTGGCGGGGTCTGACTGCATCTGTGTGCGAAAGCCTGGTGGAGACTAGCGCCTGTAGGTTGGACTCATGGCATTACTCAACGAAGGCGCTCAGTTGTTCGACTCGTTTTTAGGGTTATTTGTTGCTGGTTGTTTTATTGCCGAAGGTGCGTTGGGCCTCAAATAAACGCAGTAACCGGAGGACTCAAAAGCGATGTCGTTCTGTCATTCTCAGTTATCCTGACTCTTCGCACATGGGTCATTTGGGATAGGAAAGCGCAGGTCGCCGTACTATTAGCCTTATTTTTGGTTATAACTTGGGTTGGTGTATGCATAGCCGTAGCATTCTCTCTGCACGAGCTTAAGCGTGAGCTTGCTCTGCTTCTTCAGTAATCACACCATGCTCACTAGTGAGTACAGACTTCAGCCCGCCTCAGCTCGGCTGTCTTATGAGCAGCCTCACGAAATTAATGTCCCTCACGTATATCTTATTAGCGGTCTACGATCTTGGTATCATTTTATCACACTCTCATAACCAACGATTCATCTGATTATATAACGTTATAGGGCTTCTCGTTGCGGTTGTATGCAAATTTCTGTCTGTTCGTAGTAAACAGCTTCCGAGAGTCTCTTCGCTTGCACAAGTGATGTACAGAGATGGTTGGTCTTCTCAAAGTCTGGCCGCTACATAGAGCACTGATGAACAGCATCAAGGTATCATATACTACGCTTTTCTTGCCAGTTAGCACATTTCCAATCCGAGTAGGCTTTGGTATGTATGATTGAAATGTCATTTTCAGGTCTTTCAATCATCAACGTGGTGCTTGTGTTACATTTATCGGTGTGTCCCCCAGAGTTGCATCTGGATGGCCAAAAACTGATTCCCTTGCAGAAAGAATATCAGCTTCCGTTGATTGTGTCAGTTATTGGTGCTCTGAACCATCAAAGGTTTTCTAACTAATCCATGCCATAGGTTCGAAAGGGTGACGTGTGCATCCTTGACATCACGAGTCGTTTTCAATATTCGTCTACAAATATATGGAAAAGACCACGGGCGACCACGGGCAACGACACTAACGTCGATGTGGTAAACTTGATAGCACACATACAAGTAACGGATGAGTAATCTAGAGTCAGCATGACTATAATGGCCATGCGATAATGGTAAAGATTACAGATGAGCAAACGAGGTCCAGTCAAACTACAGTACGCCGCTGGGGGTAAGTGTCGAAGTGAAGCCAACGCCTGAGTAAAGAGTATCACACGTGCTATCACATACGCGGGTATACCGACAATGAAGGGGAACGGAATCACACAAATCAGAACCCCTCGTACAAAATCCAAAAAGCAGTAGCCTGTATCCAGCTTCGTCTCCAGGAAGTCACACCTTTTTCAATCGCAGAGAGTAGAGGTTCAACGGTGATAATGAGAGTTGACAACCTCCAGAGCCCTTGCTCGAACTTGCTCGGACCAGAAGACCAAGCCATGACGTGTACTGAACCGAATAGTGTGCCGATAAGACAGGAGAGGTAATGAACGAGAACTGGGTCTATGTTGCCCAGTCTCTCCTTGGAGAACATACTGACACGCAGAGGGTTTGAGTTAGAGTCCTGTGAGTCCAAATGGAAATAGAGTTTCTTCATTGGCCGAAGCAACAAAACGGTAGGGCACACTAACCAGAAGAGTCCTTGCCACGACGACCTGGAGTGATTATAGCCTTTTACAAGGTGACGAAGTAGCCAACTTTGTGCCTGCTTGGTTCGCCTTTGGGGTCGTGCTTTTGATGGAGGATGACCGGAGGGAGAAGGAATCTTGACAATGCCGTGCTCCATGACTGGCATCTGAGACTTCAGTCTTAGAATCACTATCGTAATCGTGGCTATCAAGCCTGAGGTCGAATCCAATAGCCTCCTGGACGTTCTGTGGCTTGTTCACAAAGGGTATGTAATCGCCTTCAGAACGGTAAATGTAAAGGTCACGGCTTCCAGCTCCGCCAGAGGCAGTCCCAATCCCCATCGCGCTCCACACTGGACGATGAACCAGGTCGTCTGTACCACAACGAGGCACTTTGAAAGGTAATCTCCTTTGCTTTTGTCGTTGACTGTATGCTCGGTGATTCTGGAGATATCGACTTGCCCGGTTCATATCAACGTTTTGAGTTTGTCGTAGGTGAGAACTTTCGACAGGTTCCCCAACTCTGTAGAGCATAAACCCCCCATCTGCATGAAGAAACCATGCGTTTTGGTCCATTTTATGACCACACTAGACTTCAGTCATAGCTTAAGCCATCCTTCCCCAGCTACACAATCAAAGCGGACGTAAAGGATTCCAGACAGCCCCCTATTATGGCCACAGATGACCTAGCACGCTATACCCAGATTGAGATACATAAATGAACTTTTCTCCACTGAGTATCAGCCTCAGACTCAAACATTGAAGTCAATATAGTGTGCAGTGAACAACAACTAGGTTTGCTGAACTACAAACTGGAGCCTCATACTAGTATATGTCAATGTGAGCTGGAGACCTCTGATTTACATGGTGGGATAGGTTTTTATCTTGTCAGCCTGGCATGACTACTGACACGAGTTTGGAACAAATTGAATGTCTCCTCCTTACTATATTTCTAGTCTGAGCTGGGTTGTCGACCACTATCATTGATGTTTGTTTGTTCAGCAAGTACAGAATCGTGAGGAGGCCATCTTGTGTTTTGTTTCCTTTATCACCATACTTTCCCTTTTTTGATACTATACCAAGAATCCATGTATAATGCCTTTTTGTTATGATAGGGTACTGATATTATGATTTACATCATTTGTGACATCCTACTACTAGACTTCACTGCTGGTGCGCGACTATATGAGACATGCAGATATCCTGTACTTGCATGTCGAAATATTGACAAACTCTATCTTAAAATCAGATATTTTCAATCTCTGACTGATATCTCATCCCTTTATTACACATTCATACCATATTTAGCGGTGTCCTTATGGCTATTGATAGTGAGAACCATGTTTTTTTACAATGAACTACAACGAAAATTGTTGGGGATGACTAAGTTTGGCATTGTGGGAAGCGCATCAGAGGAGCACATCAAAACCACAACCAGAACCGGTCTTTCGTTGCCGAATAGAGCCTTAAGAGATATGTTATTAGAAACGGTTTGTTGATATTTTGACATGTGAATACAGGGTATCTAGTAGTCTTATATAGTCGTGCTCCAGCAGTGCTTACTTGAGTTCTTGACTCAGTCATACAAGCTACGCGGCGGCGCATCTCTTCATTGACGATCGAGTATGCCAGACAGTTGGACTTTGTTGCGTCTGCGTGTGATTTTTACGCTCATCCTGATTGTTTTCTCGGTCTCAATTGTGCTGTTGAGCGGGTCCATTGATGCAGATTTTGAAACCTCATCGACCCCCTCAAATTCAACGACCAGGGACTTTTATTGGACTAATGTAAGGGTTACTTTTGAGTGATGAACAGTTATTAACAAATAGACAATCCTGCAGATTAAACCCTCCCATGAGCTTGTATGGCACCCGTGCTATAAGCCCCTCCGCCGTGAATGCGCCCGACTTCTCGTCCCTCTCAACCACCTCAACCATTCTTCTGAAAATCCGCACCACGCAGCCATCGCGCTCATCCGTGTACCATCACGCTTCTCTGCATCCACTTCCACGAAGTCGCATTCGCATTATCGTGGCCCAATCCTCTTCAATCCAGGGGGACCGGGTGGCAGCGGAGTTGCGTTGGTTTATGCACTCGGTGACTTGCTCGCCAAAACAGTCGGTGATGAATTTGATGTGGTCGGTTTTGACCCGCGAGGTGTCGCGCGCTCGACGCCCAAAGTCACTTTTTTTGACGGTGTGAGTCGTGGCGAGAGGGAGATCTGGGGTCTTGAAATGTTGGATGTCATCCGTGGTGGACCTAACGATAAGGATCTTGGTGTTGAAGGAGCTAAGGGGAAAAGCGTGGAGGAGACGTGGGCGCGTGCTTTAGTGAGGAATGGTCTGGCCGGAGAGAATGCTGGAGAGTGGTTGGGCAACGTAAACACAGAGCAGACCGCTTACGATATGTTAAGCATTACCAAGGCGTTTGGGAGGGAAAAGCTGATGTATTGGGGCTACTCGTATGGTACTGTGCTTGGTTCAACATTTGCCGCGTTATTCCCGGTAAGCACACACTGTAATTCTCACATCCAAACGGCGTTCGGATAGTATGATATACAGGACAAAGTCGAAAGAGTTGTATTAGATGGTGTTGTCGATGCCGAGAATTATTATGCCAGCAAGTCAATCTTCCTTGCTTCTGCACCTCTCACTCACACCCTTCGTAGCACTGTGGACTAACAACCTCCTCGACACCCACAAAACCCTCAACCAGTTCTTTACAACATGCCATGCTGCTGGTGCCTCCTCGTGTCCATTTTGGGCTCCCTCGCCGTCGCTGATCGCAGCCAACCTGACTCGCATCTACAAAAATCTCATCACCAATCCAATTCCCGTCCGCACACCCACATCCTATGGTGTCCTGGACTACTCTCGCGTCCGCCTCACCGTCTTTCGCGCTTTATATTCTCCGTGGGCAGCATGGCCTATCCTATCGCAGGCTCTAGCTCATTTGGGTGGACCAGAGAGAGACCCTGAGTTGATGTGGCGTATGACTGAGATGCCAACATTCAGGTGTCCTTGTTCTTGCAATGACAAAGACCAACACGAAAGCGACCTCGAAGTTGCCCTTCCGGATGCGCAAACGGCGATCCTATGTTCTGACGGGCTGAACACGCCATCTGATCTTGCGTCTGCGAGAGATTACTTTGAGAACCTCAGCTCCAAGTCCGAATGGGCTGATATTTGGGCCAATATAAGGTTGAGTTGTGCACGGTGGCCGAAGGCGAAGAAGGGGTTCCAGGGACCTGTGAAAGGAAAGACTGCATCCCCTATCCTTTTTATTGGGAATACTGCAGGTACGTCACGGTTTCTGATATCTAGCTGTGGTCGTATGTTGACGATATGATTATACACGTGTAGACCCGGTGACACCGTTAGCTAAGTATGTATCTACCTCACCCCTATCATGTCAGAAAACTAGATACTTACCTAGATGGCAGTGCGAAAGCGATGTCAAAACGGTTCCCTGGCTCACGCGTTCTCACACAAGACTCACCAGGCGTACGTTCTTCCCTTCCGCCTTTTGCTATGGTAACAAATACATAACTCTGCTCCAGCACTGCTCCCTCAGTGGACCCTCAGTCTGCACACTAGAATATGTCCGGGAGTACTTCCTCTCAGGGAAACTTCCACCTGAGGGAATGATATGTCCGGTTATTATGCCACCATTCCCTGATTTGCCACTGAACGTCTTGCATTCTGAGAATGTAAGGGCAGGTGGAGAGAGGAATGATGTGGTTTTCAGCTTGAAAGGTGAGGATAAAGGTGTGGACGGAAAGATGTGGGATGTAGCGTATGAGTTGAGTAATGCTTGGAAGCCCTTCAATTGGGCATTCATGTGAGAGCCCTTTTGGGTATGACTTTTGAAGAAGTGCAAGATATATGTTGTATTGTCTCTTGTGCAGTGAATGTATGCATCCTATCCTTGTAATTGTAACCGTTCTACACGATTTGTGACATGCACGTCAGTGAAAGGGGTCAAACCAGGCAAGGCTGTATAAGTCACGTAATGGGATCGAAGATCGGCTGGGGTTGTGAACACCATCCTCCGAGTGCGCCGTGCCTTCCAAAAGCATCTGACCTCTGACTATCATTTCAACCTTTTATTTCATATTAGAGTGTATTTAGGTGTATTCATCAACTATTTCAGACAAGATTCGGGATGTGGAACAATTGAGTTTCAGTTCAATTTTCGCTGAAAACGGGGTAGCGAATAGAATGTATGTGCAACCTTTGTTTTCAGCGAGTTTTCAGTGAGAACTGAATCAAAACTGAATTGGCCCCACATCCGGAATCCCGCGAAATACACCCTATTCAACATTTACAGTCATTCCTGTAGTTAGACACTTAAGAACGAAACGTCGCCATAAATAATAATATTCGTACTTTCCTTTCTCTCGAAACTTCTCGACCGTTTCTTCCTCGTAATCTAGCACTTCCTTCACCGTCCAAAATTCCCAGAGCCGTAGCGTCAAAGTCATGCCGTAGCTATGACGAATACAAACATTACTTACCCCAAAACTCACTCAGCTCTACTTCCCATTTCTTTCGATTACATTTGCAACTGCTGCCCACACCAGATGGATGCTGACACATTTTGCTACCACTCCCGAACTCGCCTCCCCACTAGATAAGCTCCACAATTTTCGCAAAAGCACTGCTAATACGCAAAGCCTCCCTGTAATATGATAACAGGGATACCCCATGTGCAACGAACATGTGTTGCTTTACTAGTATAGGTTAGTTATGGCCAATCTCATCGATAAGACGATTTCTTTGTGGTAAACGCTTTTGACCATCAACACACCCAGGCCACAGGCAACTCCTCTGTGTTGCCCCGCGTTTCTGAGGGGGATGGAAGGCGGCCTCTTGAGATATCCTACACCGACATGAATTATCGCTAATACATGTCGCACGTACAACAGCGAGGAACGAGTGTTTATAGTGGCTCGCCGTGTTCAATGCCCTCCATCAGGAACCATGCGACGTCACCCAGCAGTGCAGGAGCCAATACTAAAGAGAACGAGCTGGAGGTAGTAGGAAATAACGCCACTAACTCCTGCCATGCCACTCTGGTTATATCGTTGTTGCCAAGTAAAATGACAACTCATGAGGACATTAGTTTGTCCAGGTGGGCCTGGTTTCTGAGAAGTCAAGCTTCAAGATTGCCCTGTGGATCAAAAACCCTGGAGGTGGTATTCGTGTCGCCCTCGCCCAGGGCGTTGGGCAGGATACAACTTTTCCAAGTGACTGTTCTAATGGATTTCCATACCCCTCTCCAAGAAGAGCTTGACCGATACCATGACCACCAGAGCAAATTACGAGATACGGGAGTTAATTGGAAGGGCAAAGACCTTGGGACACATTCCTATTGATCCTCTCTGCCATCCACCTTTATTTAAAGGAATGCCATGCCTGATCTGCTTCCTTAAGACAAACAAGCTAAAACCCATAGCATTCTCAACCAAGTTTTTGGGCAACATGAAGGGCATTTCTCCCGTATTTCCACGCTGTTGCTTCGGCTACATACGAGTCAATTGCTCTCTCTCTCTATCGTTCCCTGGCCAAAGGCTTAGGAGATTTCTATAGGAACGACTCATAAACCAGGACCGTAGTCAGATTCGTGGCATAGACGGTCTGTAGAAGCATTTGTTTGTTCTTTATCATCCTACTTCGAGTTCGCTGCGTACTTACCTAAATAACGATACACTCATTAACCAGTGCTCAATACATAGCGTGAGGGTCTATGCTGGGTATGAACTGGTGGAAGTAACGTGGTGTCTCGAGGTAAGCGCTTGATCAGTCGCGCGAAAATTTAAACCTCGGACCTCTGACCTACACTACTCGCTCTACACAAAGTATTCCATGTTCTAGGGTTCACCAGTGTATTGCGAATTAAGATGTGTGACCTATTACAATAACTTCTAACCCGGTGGCTTACACTTCAACCTTCTCCGTACCTGCCGTTGTCGGTCGCTCACTCAACCTCTCCATCGGGATATCACATACTACCTCTGTAGTAGTCACAACCTCCACATTCACGCTCCTCGTCCCTATGCCGTTACCGCTACTAGTACCAAACGAAACGTCCCCACCCAAGTTGCCAAGGGCACGCGTCCACAACGATGTTTCTCGTTTACTGTTATATGTAGCATATTGACCCCCATGAGAGAATGAGGCCGTGTAATCACGATAATGTGGTCGCTCAAGACCATTTTCATGATCCCGGTCAGAAGAGCTCGATAATGAGCGGAGGTTGAGTACCAGCCGGGAGATCATCGTGCAGGTGATGAGTTGACTAAACGAAGCCCCAATTGCTTTGAGGTCCGGTTCTGCAAGCTGTCAAATATTCAATATCTACGACTGGTATACCGCTGTGGTAACTTACGAAGAATATCAGAGTATTCATCAAGTTTGCCAAAAAGATTAGGAAAAAGTACAAAGCGCCGTCACGGACGAGTATCGTAATTGTCCTAGAAGCGACTTTGCTCATGAGCCTGATTGTTTCGACCGGTGCGTTGAAGGAAAGAGCGGCAGTGGTGGGAGCAGCGGTGGCAGGAGGGTGACGAATTGTTGATGAGAGAAACGGGATTTGGAGATGGAAATGGAAAGGAGCGTACGGGGAGGAGAAGTTTTGATGGATATTGAGGTAACGCTTGGTTCGGTATAATGTGAGGAAAAAGATTGCGGAGTCCGTGATTAGGGGTGCGATCCAGAGAGAAGCTATAAGCGGTCGCTGTTAACGACATACGCATGAATGGTATACGGACGCACGGAAGAGAGCACTGTTGCCAGTCAGGATACATCCTAGGGTCACAAATCAGCATAAGGGCGATGAACGCGCCGTACCGACGTACCTGTAAGGCCTGTGGGTAGCGGCACGGCTAAAGAATACATGCATTAGTCACGGCAAAAACAATTGAAAGGTGTTGGCACATACGAAATCCGGTCTGTAGACCAAGAGCGGAGATGATGATCTGCAACGCCCAGAGGAACATCAAGAAGACAAATATGCGCATGTTTCGTTCATAGACGGCGAAAACTCGTAGAATCATGATGACTGAGAAGATTGTCAAGAGCGTGCTGTCGAAGGGTAAAAAAAAACATACGTTGCCCTATGGCTACCAGCGCAACTGTTGCTGACCCTTCAAATGGAACGAATTTACTGCATCTGGTGACCCTTCCTGTGGGTTGACGGGCTCGGAAGGGAGCAACGAAGACACCTACGCCTGAAGGACGATGAAGATGATCGGCTAAATTCGAGGTGCGTGGGCGTAGCTTACTTACTTGTCTTGTCCAGCGAGGATTGTGAAATGCTGTATGAATCACTATGTCAGGGGCCAAGAACTCGCATGTTATGCGAAACCCACCATTGAGGAGAACAACAAACTGCAGAATGGTTGCATAGCGATTGATCAGGAACAGTACCGATGCAGCAGAGAGGCGTTGTTTCCATATCCGCTCCACTTCTTGGGAAAATGTCAAGACTGTTGACCATATATGAGCGAAAAGAGCAATGCTGTGGACGTATAGGACCAACAATGATCATAGAGCAACATGACGAAAGCTGCCAGCTGGAAATACTTCCCGGCCAATCTAATCATTCATCAGCGAGCTATATGGTCAAGATGGAAGGGTAATACAAATGAGAAGCAGTGCGTTCAATACTGGAATTCATCCTAAGCCGGAGAGGGGACCAAGTCTTGGACCCGAATTACCCCCTTTATATGCAGGCCCTACCTTAGATTGCAGTCTGAAGCGAACCCAACGTCACTTTAGCAAGAAGATTTATGTTGTCTCCCAGGTGGCATACCAAGAAAGACGGCCGTGACTAAAAGGGAGCCTAGAAGGACGGCTTGAGTTAGGCGCGTTTCTATTCACACGAGGGATTCTGCACCTAAAGTTCGAGTCACGGTTTTGACGCATTGTCGAGTTTGGAGTAGTCGGTAATGAAGTCATTCTTGAGCGGAGTGTCCGACAGTGCGGTGATTAGGAGAAGACAACGACATACCTCGCGGATTAGGTTTAGTGTGGGGCGCTCAGAATGACCTTGCGAGACATCTGCCAAAAAAGGTGCTAAGGCAGATAGAATGGAGCGTAAATCGGACAGTTAGTAAACGTCCTATATGCTTGGCATTGATTTACGAGCGTTCGACGCTCCCGAAAACAAGGAAAATATGCTGGAAGTGCTTCGCCCGGAGTTATCTCATAGTTTTATGACACCATTGAAAGGTTTCGACGAAAATAAAACAGGTGCCAGAGGACGAGAAGGAAAGTTGGAAGGTCGGCTAAACCATTTTGATGGTTATACTCTCAGGTAAGACGCTACAAGTAAGCTGTGTCACAGAGAAGCACTAAAATAAAAGAAGATAACAGAACCGAAATCACCCCAATACGGCAAGTCAACGTGTTTGTCAAGAGGAGGTAGTACAAATAACCCGAAGCCAATGAATAGGGGTCTGTAACCACCTGCTGCCGCTCTCAGTGACCCTGGGGAATGCAAATGCGATACAGAGGCCCCTAGGAGTGTTCTGGTCTAAGTGCTGCTCGTAAAGCGCAGCCATTTCATAGTGACAGCTCCCCATTTTGGCCACTTTCGCAGTCAGTCTAAAGTGCTGTGCAGTCCGGGGCTTTCCCCTTATCAGAAGTTCTGAATTGACAGTCCCGTCCAGTGTCATTCTCCTTTTGACAGCTACCACTCTGTGTCATACACTTGTTGTCCAAAAATTCTATGACATCCTTCAATGTTCGCTGCAAACGTATAACCAACAATATTAGATTTTGTCATTCAATATTCAGGTATGCTATAAGTGCTGCCCAATGCTAGTACGTCACGACTATTGCATAAATGAGGTTTTTAGAGAAACGCAAAGCGGATAATTATCATTCGAGTGTCTTGTTTTGGTCATGCAATCTTGAGTACCCACTCAGCCTTGGAAGTGTTTCACTTGACATAGCATTCGGAATGGACCAACAACGAAAAGAAAAGTTCGGAAGCGAGGGGAACCGAACAAGTCAGGGTCTGATTTGGTGAGATAGCAGATTTAGGGGTGCCGAAGTTCAGTTCAGCTTCCCACTCGGCTGAACCTGAACCTGAACCTTAGAAAAAGTCCTAAACCTGTACCCGAACCCGGACTGAACTTTTGTATAATTTGAAAATATTTGAACAAAGATATACACTTACTTATTTCCATTCCACTGGTTCCCAAACCTCTGCCTCTTCTCTTCCATCAATAATCTTCATCTGATACCTATTCTTGGCAATTTGCAAGGTCCCAACACCCAAAGAATTCTGAGAAAGTGTATCTGTATGACCTCTGCTAGAGAATGCATGCTTGGAAGGAACAGAGGAACCAGGGATTGCAATATAACCCTGGGCCATAGCAACTCATATAGGACCATATTGCCCAGAGTGCATCTATAAAGTTAAGTCAGTACATATAAATCAAGAGTTTGAAGTGAAGACAATCCAGTAGATTGAGATGTGGTTGGTGGCTTGTAGTAATCCTTAAGCTAGACTCAAAATAAGCATTAAAAAACAAAAAAGATAAGATATTACTTACAACTTTCCTGAGTTCTTGGGATGCTTTATCATGCTCTCCAAAATCCCATTCCTCTTGAAAATACATCATCTTGCAAGCTATATATTCACATTGAATCATTGAATACTCAACCAAGTGGAATGGAATATGCATTTGTATCAATGACACATTGACGCCAGTTAGCAATTCCAGCATCAATCCCCATTGAGTAAGGGATATTCCCAGTCGGACTAGCGTGAAAGAGGGTGGATATATATATATACCCATCCCCCCCGATGAGCATGCTTCATGTCATCCCAACCCCCATCAGATAATGGACTCCTCTACGAGCTACATTACACAAACGCGAGCACTCTTGGGGCTCATCGGAAACGCTGCTCAAGCCGCTGAAAAGTATCTTTCGACTGTCAGCCCGAGATCATCGGCACAGGAACGACTTAACGATCCTGAATTGCGGATCTCAGTGTACACCATTGAAGCGGCCTGTGCTCAGCTATGCGCCCTTGTAGCTCGGCCTAGCGACACTCTTGTCAACGTATGTCTGTTCAATTTCTGATTTCTCGTCTGATAATCTGACACCCCACTGGGGAAACAGAAATTCATGGCAGTCAGTATTATATATACCATGACGGCAGCAGTCTTAATCGAGTACCTGTATAGTTCTTTGAGCCAGCATGCCTGCAAGTGGCTTTGTCGAACAAAATCCCAGATATTCTTCAAGAAAACTCGTCCGGTGTTCATATTTCAGAGTTGGAGCGCCGGACAGGGGTTAACCGAGGAAAGCTTGGTCGAGTCTTGCGCCTCCTCGCCACTAAGCATGTTTTTCAAGAAGGTAGAGCTTTGCTTGATGATCCCTGACACTCTCTTACCGTTAGTAGTCGGCGCCGACACCTTCGCCAATAACCACCTGAGTAGCCACCTTATTTCTACCAGTCCCTTGTGCAAGTTTGGTTTGCATATGTGAGGTTTTCTTCCGGTGCGGTTTGTTCCATTGTTGATGGCATCTCCGGGCAGGACGGACGAGTGCTTCAAGGCAGCCTCGATTCTCAGTGACACACTCAATAATCCAGATCTAACTGGTTCCACTTCGCCTCGAGACTCGGCTTTCTCGAAATACTTTGGTATTGATGGCACTCTTTTCGACTACTATGCCGGGGTACGTCCACTTCCAAGCTCTAACATTCTTATATTCTCACTACCATACCGTTAGTCATCCCCGGACCAAGTTAAACGTGCTACGCGTTTCGGACCCAGCATGTTGGGGTGGGGCACCGCTATCGAAGCGGATGCTGTAGTCTATGGTGCGTCTGATACTTACATTCTTTTAGAAACCTATGACCCACCGTACCTCCGTCACCCAGACTTCCCTTGGGATAAGCTCACAAAGGGCTCTGTAGTATGCGACGTAGGCGGAGGCGTCGGCAACATATCAATCCAACTGGCAAAACTCTACCCGTCATTACATCTAATCTTGCAAGACCTTCCAGGCAGCCTCAGGGCGGCAGAGCATAAGATATGGCCTGAGCGTTGCCCCGAGGCAATACTCGAGAGAAGGATTGAATTCATACCCCTTGATTTCTTCAAGGAGTCACCGAAGCAGGGTTGTGATATCTACTTTGTAAGTTCCTTTTTACGTGCTCAGAGGTAGCGTGGCGCTGATGGGTACACAGTTGAAGAACGTTTTGTGAGTATTTCTTTCCCAGGTTAGATTTATCGTGGACTCACGCCCCCGCTCACCTGTTACCTGTTAACAGACATGACTGGAATGACGAAGATTGCGTCAAAATCCTGAGAAGTGTGAGAAATGCAATGACCGCCAAGAGCAGGATTATGATCCGTCAGTGTCGCACAGGGCTCGCTCGATCTTTGACTCACTCTACTTTAGATGAATTTATCATACAACCGGCATATCGGGTGCCAGACACAAAATCCAGATTCATCCAAGCCCCTGAACCCTTGCTACCCAATTACGGAGACGGTCGCATTCGTCAATATGCAATGGACATCAACATGATGTCATTGCTCAACAGTCGGGAACGAACCTTGGACGAGTTCATACAGCTTGGAAGTGCTGCGGATCTGCAGTTTGTCGGATTCTGGGAGACAGCGGAGCTGGGACTGGTTGAATTTGCTTTGCCCAGTGAGGATGCTGTATCCACGTAAGGTAAGACTTCGTCGCGTTCATCTAGTACATAACAGTTCGTGCGGATACCGCTCTCGTTGCAAAGTTATAACATCGTTGTGATAAAGAAGTCCTAACAATATATCTAAGTCCCGTTATGAAGATTTCAACATTGGCTGCGCTTCGTGTTTATCATCCCCTTTAGTAGGTGCGGGCCCTGGCAAATTCAGTGGTTCTGTGACCATCGAATACGCAACTACCTGATCTCGTTCAACATTCGCCAATGTTCCACCATTCGGCGTCCCAATAACGATGTGTCGCCTCACATTCTTGAGGGTGATTAAGGGAGGCTTCTTGAGATATCCTATGCGCCGGCACGAGTTGTCACTGATATGTGTTGTCGCACACACAGCAGCAAGGAATGAGTGCTTATAATGGCTCGTTGCATTGCCCACCATCAGGAGCCATGTAAAAGTAGCTAGCACTACGGGAACCAGTAAGAGAATGAGCTGGAGGTAGGAAATAGCGGCCACTAATTCCTGCCATGCCACTCTGGTCGTAGTGCTGTCGCCAGCTAGAATGAAAGCTCGCGAGGCCATGAGTTCGTCCAAATGGGCTTGGTTCCTGAGAAGCCAAGATTGACCCTGTGGATCGAAGCTGGTATTTGTATCGCCCTTGCCCAAGATGTTGGGCAGTATCACAGTAGTGGAGGCATCGATTTGCCCCTTAAAAAAGTCAGTCGTGGGCTGATCCGATGTTGGGGTATGCTGGGTGCACGTGGTAGCGCGCACATGCCCCCCAGTGGCGATGTTCGCGAAAGGTCCGGGACAAGGTGCGACTGCCTGTATTACGCTTGATGGGGGAAGACTTTCAGACCGGACAAGATTAATGTTGGATAACCTGATGCGCAGCGAGGAAAATTGGCGTTCGGAGATGTTTGTTGGGTTCACAATTGTAAGAAACTCGATCGTGGAGGCGCGTATCGCAAAGGGCTCTTGAATCAAAAGACCCATTGAAAGACTATCTCCTCGCGCCTGCGCAAGCATGACTTCATCTGCCAATCCTTTTATCTCCGGATCCACCACCTGATCTGGATCGTTATGCCACATCCTCCTAATCAACTCTAGAACTTCTCCATCGGCGAACGGAACTGAAGGGTGGGTTGACATAGTAGCTTTCCACACCGCTTCTAATAGTGTATTCCTCCGTTGGCCCTTGGTGAGGGTGAAGATCTGTTTCATAGCGGCGGAGGATCCATTTGGTGCGAGGGAATGCCAAAGGCTCTCCTTGAAGATAGGAACGAGGATATCGGGCTGGGAGGTATCGTTGTCCCACCAGATGCGGGGTTCTCCGACGCTGCTTGTAAAGAGGTCCATGGCGCTGGTATTGTTCAGATGGCATGACCACCTTTGCTGCGTGGCTGTGGAATTTGGCGCGCAAGGGGGTGTGTTGGGCAGCGCAGGCCATCCAAGGTCTAGCCCAACAGACCAACCGTCCTGATCCAACCAGATCCGTGGCTGATTTGCTGAGGATAGCTCTTGCAATGGAGCCGCAACCTCTTGTTGTAGCGGAAGGGGTGTTCCAACAAGCGTAATGTTCTGTGCATACAAGTCCGTGGATAAGCTCTGTTCGAGGTTAATTTCGTTTGCACCTCCTAGTATGTTAACGATATATGGAGCATCGGGTAGGATTTGGTGAGAAAACGCTCGTGCGTCGACGAAGGTAGACTTGACAATGTAGCCTGGAGCATCAAGTGTCCATAGCCAAGTGTCATATAACCCTGCAGCGGGGAACAGGATAAGGAACACGGCGACAATCCATGAGTGTTCTCCAATGCCGTGCGACGAGATGAAATACAACTTCTGGATAGTGTCCTCTAAAAGCATGAGGAATGAGGTATAGGCGGAGAGGCGATATGCAATGCAGGAGAGGAGTTTGAACACCGTATATTGCAGAAGTAGTGCGGAAACACGAAAAATGACGTTCTTGGCTGCGTTATGTCCGACAGAAAGCACGGACTTGAGGAGTGCGTTCGCGACCCACCCAATAGGAGGAATCATTGTGTTGGTGTCGCACATAAAAAGTGCAGGCAGCATCGAAAAAAAAAAGATGAGCTTGTTGGCATTGCCACCGTTGAGCACTCAAAGAAGCTTTCCACATCTCCGTGTCGGGAAGCCACGAGGCGTACGTATATATGAGGTTCTGTGACGTTGCAGTCATTATCAAAGAGGCCGTATCCGGTTGGCTGGGCGAGGGTGTTAAGGCAAGTGCCGCCAGGTACCAGCAGAATGATTACCCTCAAATCCAATCATTCTATACTGATGCCGAGTGATTTGTATATGTATTGTAGGTACCATAAGATATGCTCTGCGGAATAGCTTTTGGAACATTTGCGATATAGCATAACTGATCTGCCGCGCTGTGATCATGCACTCTCTGCAATGATGAAACCAAAATGCGAGTTAATTGTGGGTCGAACTTGAACAACGCGCCATCCGGCTGCTTCTACCACGTGCAGATGTTGCAGAAGAGTTCTCTCCTTCCCGTTCAGGAGCAGTTGCATCTGCGGGGCTCGATGGATCAGTCAAGATGAAACAGGGCTTGAACGGCACCACCCACAGCTATATCCACGCAATATATATTGGCGCTCGCCTTTCCCAAGTTGTGCAGCAAAGGGTCACGGGTCTCGGATGTAGCTGAAGAGGTTTTCATCAAGTGCGACTGGGGTATTTTGGAATGAGAGGCGAATGGTACGATATAGTCCGCCACAACTAGGTGGCTTTCGGGCGACGCTGCTGCACGGAGGTTCTTGAGGATATGGATGACATGGTCGTCATCCCAGTCATGAAAGACTGTACGAGCGAAGTAAACATGAGCGCCTAGCACAGGCTGTGGCTGGAAGAAATCATGAACTGAAGAAATGAGAATATGAACGACAATGCGAATAATTCAGCGGGACCCATATACCGGCGAAAGAGACTCGTCCCTCGGCCCAAACGTCAGCATTATTGTCCTTCAAGTACTGAGATTCGTTAGAAGTGCGCCTAAAACTCAGGGGGGCGATATTACCTCCAGCCCTTCCTGAACGACAGGCTCCTTGTCCTGAACGAGAATCCTCAGGCCAGGGAAAGCTTGAGCCAATAGAAGAGCAGGTCTACCAGTCCCTCCGCCTACGTCCACGATAACACTACCCGTTGGAAGCGCTTCCCAGTCAAAACCTAGGCGCGATCTGGTCAGAAGCAACAAATAGAGAGCAATGAAAACGCATGCCATGCAACAAAGCCTCGGGGTCGTCCCATCGAATCGTGGCTCGGATGCATGCGTTATGTCTAGCAAATTCGTATCTGTGGGCTGGATCGTGCATCCAAGTAAACAAATTGCCATCGGTTTTGAACGCCTTCTGGAAAGGTGTTTGTGCGAGGTTAGAAGTCCCTTCCTTCGATCTCACGTCGTCAAGATGATAAAGAGATGCCCTCGCCACCTCATTGGCACTAACCCGTATCTTTAGTGGGAGAATGGCACGTCGGAGAATGAGCTAGAACTCACAAATGTCCGATGTAACCAGAGATGTCGCTGGTTTTAGAGTATGCAGTAAACTTGTTTAACTGACTGGAGATACTTGGTGAGTTGGCCAGACGCAGGATCAATAGGACAACCCACTCCTCTTGCAATTTCCTGTGAGGGATTTCCGTGTCTAGTAGAGAAGAGATTCGGTTATGGGCGAAAACGTTTGGCTCAACTTCGCGGAAGATATGATGCGCGGCCAGAAGTCTCAAACAACGTCCTATGAAGAGTAGACCGGATAAATTATCGTTGTCTAAGGATGAGTCGATGGCAGATTAGGCACAGACCAAGCTTCTCAGGATCCGCTCGGCATCTCTTCGCGACTTCATCAATGTCAGCACCCCCTGGTGCACTTTCACGGAGAGCCTCAGCAACGTTGAGCTCATTGACAGTATTGAGAGCGGCTGTCAAAAGTGACTTCCATAGGATCAGAACGCTAGGCATCAATGAAGAAAATCAGCAATCTTACACCACACGCTATGTCAACAAGCGACATGAACGGTTCTCGAACGACGCTAATGAGCTGGTATGCCGCTGCGATGACAACATTGGAAAGCTTCTGTACTTCTGGGTTTTTGTGTGGTTCAAATTGGTTGAGAATGGGATCAGTTGGAGTGTCCAACGGCGGCCACGATCCATTTGGAAATTCCCGGCTCGCAATGTTTTCCAACCTGTCTAGCGCGTCGTCGATAATCTCGCGAAGTTGTCGTAGTTCGTGCGACTTCATCCAAACGAAGTATCTGTGAGCTGTGGGCGGGGCTTTCCACTGATTCCCGAGCGTTACCCTCTTTAAATATCTCCTACGCCTCGGCTTTATATGCTCCTCAGGTTCCCGATGACACTCAAGGTTAAAAGACTGCTTCTAAGGTGGATATCCACCCACTTAAATCTTAGCATCGAAGGGCTTTCCGAGGGAAGCTGCCACTCAGGACTTGATCTTCCATGCATGAGGCACGCCACCGGAAGCTTTCATCCACACTGCCCATCGAATAGCAGGTATGTTAGCTCGTGGAGATTGTTCTCCCGTACACGACCTAAGTCTTTGGCACCTCACTTCCCGAGGATAACTTGCGGTCTCCCTTCCGAAGCTAAAGTTACGATCTCTCTTGGCTTGACCCTGGAAGATTCATTCAGTTCTGTGCGAAGAGCCTAAAGCGATAGGTCGATCTAAGGTGTTTGAAGTGGGATATGGAACGGCGGACCACGTAGGCTCAAGATGTCAGGACCCCAGTAAGCTTCTTACCCCTACCTCATGCCTCTGCTGGGGTTTAGATGACCACCCTTGCTCATTAATCATGGGACATATCAGTGAAGCTTTCATTTCATTGTCCCTGGCGTTGCTAGTCGCCTGCAACGGGATGATTTCTTTTTATGGTATCGTGTAAGCACCCCCGCGTGCCAATCACGCCCGGATTCTCGTCTGCGCGAAATCCCTGTATCTATGACGATTATTTCCTAGGACCGATGTTTAACCCCGCGACCACGGCGAGACGCCACGTAGGAACCGAGCGCGGGGGTCCGTTTCGCTGACGGTCAAGCTAAGACGGAGCTGGTGGGGCAGGTCATAATCCTCGCGTCCAAGCTCCCGACGAGCAATGAACTTGGCTTGAATGGCAGTCGACGGTTGAGAGTGTTCGATGACATAGCCTGTGGCAGTCTGTTTTATGTAACCCCAATGACCAGTTCCCAGGGTCCTAATTGGCACTTGTCACTTTCTCACTTCCACACCTCCATATGGCTTCCAGCAGACTGTGCGTGCGATTTATACCATCTAAGCAGAATCTCACAGCGTTTCATATAGCTTCACGCAGATATACCGTTCTTTACCCCCAGAATCGCAACAGGACTTCGTCGAAGAGTGCCTCGCGCCACTTTTGGATTCTCTTTCATCCAAGAAGCGCGACAGGATCATCAGAGCCGCTAAGCGGTCACTGGCCTATTACCATGGAATTCCCGAGCTGGATCTCAGAGGGAAAAAACGCGAAATGCAGACTCTTCTCATGATGCTCGCAAGGGACGATAAGGTCGCGTTCACTCGGGAGAGGAGCAACCGCGAAGAGATCATGCAAGAGGCCGTTCATAGCATCTCATCGTGGCTAACCAAGATATGGATTATAGTCTACGAGTATAAGGTCAACTATGATCAGGCTCATGAATGCCTCCTTTACGCGTTGAAGAGTATAACAATGCTCGAGGATTCGCCTGCCATCGGAGAGCAAGTTGCTTTCACTCAATTGAGCCCGGCTTCGTCGCTTACTCCACAACTAGTTGCAGATGTTTGTTCAACAACATGTATGTCACAGTCTCTCTCAAGAATAAGGAACGACGCACCGTAAAATACTTTTCTTTTACGGGTCCTCGTAATCTCGACCAAGTTTGCCTATGGATCTGGCGCGATTTATTCTTGAACATGCTGGTGGAGGGTCCTCGCTCGAAGTGCCGCGTGCAGAAGATGTTGATAGATATCGAGGAGATACTGGGGTGGCAAGGGCTGGAGAAAATGCTATATGGGGGCGGACGAAGTGAGATTCTCTTTTTCATCCAGAATTTGATCTGACTTGTCTTAGAACCGTCTGATGACAACATTCTCGACGATGATGAGGAAACGGATTGTACAGATGACGAGGAAGATATCTTGCGGGGCTACGAGGATGTTGGTACTGACGATGAATTCCATCTCGGCTGCCCCGGAGAAGAGCGATGTTGCTGCCGCTTCCATGCCAAGTACTGGCCCGACCGGATGAACGAGGAAATGATCACACTTAGAGAGATTGTCAAAGCTCGTCTCCTGGATGTCTTCCGTGATGCCCCCGACACCGCCCTCTTCAGGGTTATTTGTTCGATCAGTACTTCTCGTATCGTCAAACAGCTACTCCAGATACTTTCAACCGTCGCCGGAAATAGTGCTGATTCGTTCAAAGCGGCTCTCACCATCCACACCGGCCTCCATCACCCCCGCAAAATTCTCAAGCTTTTGGAGAATCACTACCATTACCTGCGTCCTAGTGATTGTCCAACTCTTCTTCTGGCCGTCGCTGCTCTTGCCGATTCTGCCTGTCGTCCACAAGCTCTTAAGTTCATCGAGAGGGAACTACTCGACTCAGTACAGCATATCTACGTGGCAGTCCGTTCGACATTCCCCCACTTCGTTGAAGAACCCAACAAAACAGAGCTAGCAGAAATCCTCGAACTTCCGTCCGATTCCTTGGGCAGGGCGACTCGGATCGAAAGATGGGTTGACCGTTCCTTGACCTCCACTGCTTCGGACTCCATTGGGCCTATGGCATTCGCTGCCATGATGATGGGATTCCCCGTTGGCCCTCCGGCGGCCTCCCTTGATGAAACAGACCTCCTTGCATACGTTGACCTCAACAAGCAGGATCCGGATCTTGATGACCTCCGGGAGGAATTCAAGCCCCAGCTAAAGCCGCACTTCGAGATGTGGAATATCTATGCTCAGACCATGGGGAAGGATAGTTTTCAGATTTTTCATAGGGTGTATGCGAAGATCATCGAACTTATGCCATTTTTTAAAATGCCGGATGTCGTGACGGAGATGATCAACCGGTGAGTGTACACTTGTTACTAGGGTTTTGGCCTTACTGACATTCCCACTTATAGGCTGTCAGACAGACCCAGTAAAAGTCATGTCCGCGAAGCCATGCTTTGTGTCTTGAGTTTCTGCAAGGCGCACCGCAAGAAGGTTGTCCGGCGTGCGGATCAACGTCGTCATATTCAGGGAAAGGCTGCTACAAAAACCGCAATCAATAGTCAGACATCGCAATCATCTGCTTCTCCCACCACTGCCACTGCTCCAACTGGAAACACACCCGCCCCGGCGGCTGCCGCCACAGCTCCGATTCTGCCCATCTGGGGTAGCTTTGGACCTAACTCAGGTGCACCTAGCCTTGGACCTAACTCGGGCGCACCATTTGGTCCTAACGTTCCGACGACAAACCCTAATCCCCCGCCTCCGCTTCCGAGCACCACGGGACCCATTGTGGTGTCACCTTTACCTCCTCCAGAATGTAATCATCAATAGGGCAGGCCCGCCCACGCACTCTATCATCATGTCGCTACTTCCCACTCCTGACGTTTTTTTCTTTAATGACCTGCGTTCACCACTTGATAATATCATTTGTCCTCCTGACACCTGACTTGCCACTTTCTTCATTTATGCACCATACGTATCACATTTAGTCTTGCTCTTGATCGTCTCCATACCCGTATTGACAGTCATCACGCCTCGTAATTCAATGCCCCGGTTTTCTGACACTCGCTTGTTTTCCCCGTTCGATGAGAGGAGCTTCAGCAAGTTATGGTCCCACGAAGAACTACTTAAGTATGCCCTCTGACGCCCTAAAATTTGTATTTCTCCTTCATGACACGTCAACAGGTTTCAGTACACATTGGAAGGTGTAGAATATTGCAGTGCTGAGCGGATCTCCAAAGAAAGCATCATCCTTAGAATTAATGTCGGACAACCTTGTGCGAAAGCATGATTCGTGTGCGCCGCCTTCTTCGTAGAAGAGTTCCAGATTTGAAAGGACTTGATGCGTTTGTGTTAGTCAAGGTTAGTCATCAGATCATACGTGATGCTCATTTGTTCGAGGTTTAGATCAAATTGTTTTTTGGTCTTCCCAACGTAACATTCAATTTATATTACTCATATGTCTGTCTTTTTTCCGTAGTCTTTACCCTTCGTAACCCGAGCGCGCCTTATAGCTTATCTTTTTCGCTCTTTCCTTGCTCCTATAATTCCTATCCAGGTCCTGCATTCGCTCACCCAGGCCCGACAACAAGGCTATTGTTGAGCCCAGTAATTGGTGATCTTAGGGCTAGGACATGTTACCATTATACTTTAACGCCCACTCGCCTTTGTCTCCAACGACTCAGCGGTCAAATGGCTTATTAGAAATACATCTTTCCCTCTGCGACAAACTTCCCAGATTCCAAGGGGCAAGCACAGATGCTGAACAGGTCCAAGGAAGGATTACTTCACCCTTAGACTTACGTCGGATACGGGTGAGTACGAATTTAGCCAGTTAGGTCAGAGATCTAACGAGGCTCCCAATTTGTGAAGGAACGCTCTGCGCCTAATCGTACAGTATATAGGCCGAATCGGAAGGTTGAAATTGAGAAGGGATCATACTACTTCAGTAGGATAGGCGTAGATTTGAAGAGAACCAGGTCTACCGACTGAATTGGCTTCTTGTAATGCAGGAAACCGACCTGCGTATGTACCCGATGCACTCTTCACTAAAAGGTGTCTCAAAAACTCACAAGATAGGGAGCTCTCATATATGTGCTAGATATATCATCTAGTAGCATCATGGCTTGATCAAGTTCAACTTACACAAACTTCCGCGACTTCGCAAACAACAAACCAACGTACGACAGCATAGGACTTGACGTCATGGTTGCCTGCTGTTTCTTGGGATCATTTGGCGCGATTCTACGCCTGCCAGTCTTGCTCTTGCCCAGTATTTGAAGGTAGTGTGTACACAGTGCTTCAAATGAGCAGGAGATGGTGCATATCGATTCTTAAGAGATTTCAGCAAGTGGAGGATGAGAGACAAACAAAATATCGCTGGGGGTTCTGGCCCATCCGAGGTAGTAGCCACCGATTGTATCGGGTAGACGCTCTGTTTTGTTCTTGGAAGTCCCTATTAAAAAGTGTCAAGGGGATCCAGATGTCCAACAATAACCATAGCTTGCTGGTTATGAAGGGTAAATTGAACTTTGACGAAACTCACTGGGTTACATGATTGGGTTTGCGACCCGCTTCTGGTTCTGCTGCAACAAGGGAGATGTCATTGTCACCCCAAAGCCCTTCTTTCACGTCATTTAGAAGGAAGGTTTTTGCGAAACTGGTGGTGGAAACCGGTGCATATAGGAGCGCGAAACAATGAACAACCCGGCGATGATACCAATGTTTACGTGTTATTTGGTCCAGTGGGGAGTCAGTCACTGGTAGTTGGTGGTCGTACTTCATTGCCAACACCAGTGCAGGTGGAACTGACATCCTTCTCATCTCAGAAGCGTTGAGCCTCCACAGCCAGAATCTACAACATGCGAGCCATGCAAATTGAGTCCTGGATAGTGATCCAGGTTATGGTCTGGTTTGGGTGTCAATGGATTGCGCCAGACAATCATTGCATACAATAGGCTGAGTAAATATGCGCAAACCGGAAGCCAGAGCCACAATATCTCATCCATACTTACCTTTCAACACCATGAGGGGGCACCTTCAGGGACGCACATTTTGGGTACGTTCATTTCTATGCCTTCCGGTCCCTGAACTCACCGCCCCAATTGTGTGAAATCTAGGAAGGTCCTTGTTGAACAACTATACTTAATCACTTGGAGACCATAATCGCTGGCTGCCTCCCAACGGAGAACAATGACACGGGGTGGTACTTAATGAACATGGAATAGTTAAGAAATCATCCCTTCCCATCAACGAACCACAACACCGGTCCGGCGCCAATTTATTCAGGTGCATTAGCCTCGAGGCAAACTTCCAAACGAGGCTTCGACCTCATTGTGTACCCACTGTGTTCAACTGACTGTTGTCCACGTTGGAAACGCATTCTTATCGAGTCGTAGACCCACCCCACCTGACGTATCGTTGTTCTTGTCCTTCTTCCGCCATCTCTTGACACATAAATCTATCCTTACCCTCTCAAGCCTCTTTCCCAGCACAACCTAACCCATGGCAAGTCACTCGCCGCAGCGCACTCGTAGTCTTAGGGTACCACCAACGCATCAGTTAAATCAAGGTGACCATCTTTCGCTCAATTGTGATCTTCCTTCAATCGCGTGCCATCTGTTTTACGATGAGATGAGAGCTGTGGAACTGAACATCGTATTTTCAGATAACTAACGCTTTTTTTATACAGGTCTAGGACAGAATCTCCATCCCCGCGAGTCTTCTAGATCACCTCCCCTGCGGGAACGACCGCGTCCAATGCCCGCTGTGGCTTCCGCTGCACAGATGTACGCACCGCAAACTGTGGTCCAGCAGGTTAACCAGATACCGCCCCAATCAAGCCCAGCGAGTTCTACCAACTCGCGACCTTCTCCAACCGCTTCGATCCAACGACATCATGCCACACCACCCCAAACTTCCACTTCTCCGAGTGATCTTGGAGCGCCCCCTTCACATTCACAGCTTTCTCAAAATCATAACAACTATAGTGCACACTATACTCACGCGATCAACCGCCCTCAAGCTCCCTCTCTCACGCGCTATCAGAACTTAGACGATCACTATCACATCACTCCGGAGCTGTTGGAAGAGATCGAACGTGCGGACCTCCAGCAGTCACAATCACAGTCCGGATCTCCTGCCTTCACGAACTATCCTCGCGATGATTCCGCCACGCCACCCAGAGACCCCAACATGGACCGGGTGCGTGTTGCTGACCGAGCGAGCCCGAAGGACTTGGATTCGCGCCGTCCGAGAGACACGATTCCTGCGCGAGAAAGTCCTACAGTACGACAGCCTCACTCCCCGGCAGCCTTTGCCCAGGCGCAAGGTTCCAATCCTGACCGTCGCACATCCGACTCTCCTGCAAGGGCCTCGCCTTTGGGAGGAGGATCCTCGGGAGAAACATACACCCCTTACATGGCACGTGATTCACCTCCAGTACATAGGCGGACGGTTGGTGCCCTGAATAGCGAGTCTCGCGGCCAGTACTCGCTGGTAACACAGACCCCCCCGTTACAGGGTACTCAAGGCCGCCCACCTGATCGATCCGGTCGATCACTCCCTGTACAGGAGGAGCCCGAGGACGATCCTCACCTGCCCATCAAACACGATCCTTGGAATGGCCTTGAACACCTGGAAAACCATCATCGTTCCTCTTCCCCCACACCCTCTTCCGACCTTCTCCCAGAAGGTCACCCCCAGCGCTTCGAACAAAATCACTCGAGCTCCTCTCGAACGGATCAATATGTCGACGATTCGGAAACCGAGGGGGCGAAAACGCCCAGATCTCCAAGTGTCGGTCTTCCTGACAAAATAACACAGTCGACGGCGGGTGGGGCTCGCGTACCTGTGCGTGTAACAGGACGTATCGGCTCCATGGATCAACTCGGGCTCAGAGGAATTGATGAGACGATCTATCAGCCAACCCGGAAGGACATGATTTCTGAACCTTCTGAATCGCCAAATACCCATTGCAACGGGCAATATACACAACAACGGAAGCTTAGCATAGATCCAAACCATCATTATTACCAAGCTCCGCATTATGCCGACGAATCAAGTCCTTACGCCGGCTATTACCACGGAGGACAATTTCATCCTGACGACTATGTATATGGCGACCCACCCGCTCATCTTTATCATGATGCTCATTATGCTGAACGCTCCAGACCCGATGCGCCTATCCCGCCCACTCCCCATAGTCAGACCGCAGCCCCTTCCCCCTCCCCGTTTCCAAATATGTATGCTCGTAACGGGAGAAACTACGCTGCCCCGAGCCCGGTGGCTCCCGTAGGCTCACCTTACCCGTATCCCTTTGACCACGTACGCCGAAACATCAACATATCTCGAAATGCACGCCCCCACATCTTCGATCCTCACGATCCAAATTTCGATATTAATATGATACGAGATCAAGTCGCGAGTCAATGGCAAAAATTCGCCCAAAATACTCATGCTATGGGAAATATATCCGACTCCACGTTCTCACCTTCGAGTACTCCATTTCAAGGAAACTTCGCACCATGGGCCAGCCTGCATGCCCGTCGGACACTCGGACGCGCCTTCGATCTAAGAAGTATGCAGTCTAGCCCAGGTCTTGACCGCCCTAGTGTAGAGCCACCGTCTGTGCCTCCTCCCTCAGTGTTCCGGAGTAAGAAACACCGCGCAAGCAAGTTGAGCTCCGAGATTTCAACCCAGGCCGCGCCGCCACGAGTTCAAAGCACACAGCCTCGAGACACCAGCCCTGAGCCATCAACATCAGGAGAAGAGACCGCAGGCGAAGAGCAGTACTCGGTGGCGAACCCGAACCGCAACAGTTGGGGGAACGGGTCTGTGCCGGAACGTGTTGTGGAGGACGACGGTGACGGGGATTGGGTTGACGAGGATGAGGAGGCTGGCGAGGATGACTTGCTGGAGTTGGAGTATCATCCGTCGTATGTCAGAAATGTTACGAGGAGGCGTAGGCGGTGGGAGATCGGTTGGGAAGGGCTTCTTGAAGCTGTGAGTGCCATGTTTGAATGATTGTTTTTAACATCTTGCTGATGTGATGGAATGGAAAGTTCCAAGCTTTGGATAGGCAGACTGACGCGACCATGGTGTTACTGGCAGCGCCTTCCCACTCGACGAAATTATACTCTGTTCGCTCCCGATCTGTGAGAAGACAGGCCCTGCAAGCGGGTGCCCCGGATATTACTCCGCTCAAAATCGGCTTTAAACGTATTGCCGCTCATCGGCGCATGACTCGGTCGCACAATAAATCATCATTGGTTGATCGATTTTTGGTATCATCAGGGACCTCCGGAGAAGGCTCAGACGGCAGTGAGCCTAGGGAGGTGGAACTCAAGCGCGCGTTTGAGACTGCGGTTGGCAGTCTTGGGGCTTTCGAACATATATTTGCGGAGAGGGAAGCACGATGGGCTGAGGAAATGAAGAGGATCAGTGAGGATCGGCAACGCGTCGAGATGCTGCTCAGACAGGTGCTCGGAGATCGGGATACATCAAATACTACGCCTACAGCACCGTTGTTGTGAGCATCCGTCGGGGTTGACATAGTGATTCTGTATACGTACGACTTTCATTATTTTCCGCATTATCATTGACTGCGCTGTAGATATGTATAATACATGGACCAATATCATCCAGTAGAGTAACATGTAGTCGTACCAGTACTTATCTCGGTTCCTACAAGATATGCCGGGCATTCATTATGGTTATTGCGTACATAGTACATAGGTTATCTTTCTACTACCAATCTATCACGCTGCTATCTTAGGTTGACCCCCAGAATAGGACACCATAACTCCCACATGCACAACCCCTGGATATGCGTGGGAATTCTGCTCGGGGTTATGTCGATGCTAATTTGCTACACTCCTAAGTTTGCTTCATTCCCCGTCGTCCCACTCTGATGATCAGGTCGGTCGGCTCTCTTACTTCGTAAGCGAACATAAAGTCCTCTGGAAACTTGCTGGCCTCCACCTTACAAACTTGGCCCAAGTCAAGCCCAACACTTTTGTTTCCAAGCTTGTGGTCCCTGCCATTCGTTCCATGTCTGCTACAAGTCGTTCAGCCACACTCAGCCGCCGAAACCCATCCAAGTAGAGAAATTGGAACGACTAACATCTACATCACACGTCCATAGCAATTAGCCGGCCTACTCAGCAATCAGACGTCTCCACATGTAGTCTAATAATGATTTCAATGACAGATTATCACGAATGAATGGACCGCTCTACTAACTTGTCGCCTTCTGCCTGGGGGATGTCACTTTCCCTCAACTCCGTTCGACATTGACTACATTTTGTGTAGGCTTTGGTCCCTCGTATGCCAACTACCCGAGACATTTCTTGCTTTATTGATCGTAGCGGACACTCCGACCAAGGTTATAAGGATAAACGGAGCCTCATAGTCTAAATTGGTACAGATCTTAGTTTCATTCACATCGAGCCAAGGCCGACAGGTGCTATTAATGGCGACTTGACTGGCTGCGTGACATTCAGTTTGCTCAGAGTAGGTGGATATAAAGCTGTAAGGCTCGCTTAACTCGATGGTTCTCAGTCCCCTCAGTTTCGATCTGCACGACAGCTTACGCCAGCCATCCTCTGCCATGAGCTTGAGTGAATTCAAGGAAGGACTACCCCCTATCCCTAGGAATATAGGACCCATGTAAGTTTACATCTCCCAAATTACGACAGCCGATAACAATCACACCCTTCCAGTGCTGGACCACCGGTACAGATTTTCCTCTCATTTCGTTTCTTCTCTACTAACCATCTTGAAGTACATGGGCATCCTTCTCAACTGGTGGTTGTTTGGAGTGCTCACATTACAATACTGTGAGCTGTGGTGATTGAGCACTACTGCGACTCCGGCTGATGTAGCCCCTTAAAATAGATCTATATTACCTTTATTTTCCCGATGACCGTCGCTTCTTGAAGTTGCTAGGTAAAGCTCTCAAACGCTACAGGAGCACATGATTAACCCACGTCTGTTTGCAGTGCATTTTATATTTGTCATTGAGATGGTCCAAACGATATTCACCGCTGCGGATGGTTTCCATTGGTTTGTGTTCGGGTTTGGGGACATGGACCGCCTCGGCGAGTTCTTCTTGGCAAACTTTGATTCGCCCATGATGAGTGCTGTCATTGCCTTGGTGGTTCAAGGCGCCTACGCATGGCGCGTGTATCACCTGAGTAAACTCAGGGTGATCACTGGTGTCATTTGCTTGGTGAGGATTTTCTGGCCAAAAATACTAATCCAACGAATTGATATCTGTTGGTCGCAGTGTGCTGTGGCCCAAGCCGTCGGCGGGCTTGGAATCGGAATTGTGGTAAGTCGTATTCGGACAAAAAGTTAACCCAGCCAATTTCTCACCAGATTACATCCAGCACCAGCAGGTCGGAACCATAAAGAAGTGGCAGCCACAGTTTACGGTCCTCCAAATTGTAAGCAAGAAACGTATAGCTGTGTCAAACACTATTAAATATGAACCGACGTAGATCTGGGCTGTATTCAGTGCCACAGGAGATACGCTAATTGCTGGAACCATGTCATGGCTGGTGGGTCACAGTTTAATATCACATCAGGATGGGAATTGTTGAGTTCTTACTTTATCCAGCTTCTGAGGTCGAGAAATTGGCAAAGAGGTGATGAAAGAAACAATGTATTCACGAAGATCGTGCGTTTGACTATTGAAACAAATGTTGCAAGTGGTATGTGATTTCTAGTGTTGTGTTGTTGTGTGGGAGAGCTGACAACTCCTCGCATGCGCAGCCGCTGTTGCCATTGGGGTCCTGCTAACTACCATCATCCCAAGCATTGCACCGCCTGTGAGTAATTGTCTTCCCTTCGCAGCTGTAGTTCTTACGGCCATCAGAAAGGAAGCTACTTCCTCGCCCCGTGAGTATGAATTCGATCACATTCCTTTGATTAGAAGCTCATCAGTGCTAGGGGTTATGTTTTAGGCAAACTGTTCGTCCCCGACGACTGGCATGTCGGTGAAACTGATATACGCCTATTTCTAGATATAGCAACTCCTTCATGGCCATGCTCAACAACCGTACGTTCATTAAGCAGGATATCCTGAAAAAACAGGCAGGAGGTTTCAGTGGCTCCCGAAATCAATGGGGCTCAAGGAGTGAGCAACACGGCCCAATTATCTCCTTGCCTGCCAAGTCGTTTGCCGTCGGAAACAACAACCCACCGACGTCGTTCCCAATGACTGATATAAAGGTAAAGGGAGGTGTGCCTCATGTGAGTTGATTTCTTGGTCAATGTTCTAATGCCTTTCTGACTATCCCTAGGTGTGAAGTCGATGTGCCCGTTGGAGCTCATAAAGAGCTCGAGTAGGAATCGAGGATGTTTACATCAAGGCACGGGCAGATATTTGTCGCTGCTACTATTTAGGTGTGCAGGGGTGAAACAATCTTGTATATTAGGGTGTCGTAGTATGATACCGCACATGCGCCTTACCTGGTCTACTGCCTTGTCGAAGTTTACGATCATTCCGCTGATTATCAAATGTTCATTAGCATCTAGCATCGTCACGCCTGTGCTAAGAGAGCGTCTGTTCAAGGGTTCAGCGCTTTATGCCACCATCTGTCTATCTTTCCCCAATCACGTTTCGCGTCTGCGCTGGTGTGTCGTTTTATGGAAAAGGGGCAGACACGCGTACGCCAAAAATAGACATTTTCGCTCGTTTCAAGGCATTATCTGAAGGTGGGAGCTCGGATCGAGTATATTTGGACGAATAGTCCCAGTCGTCACGATTGGTAACACGGAGGGAGGTTGGAAGGGGAATGGTTCCGTAATTCATTATAAGTACGTAGATTAGAGATGGGAGGCGCCAATACCTCCTCCCACTCCCAATGGCTGATCCACTACCCCAGTTGCCTTCCAACCTTGGTGATATGTGAGTGCAAATGCCATGTGAGATGCTTGGAGACTGAGGATAGAGGTGTATTGTGAAGCACGGGACCTCCGGTGAGCTTATCCTTCGCGATCGCTGGTCAGCAAGGGTGTTCACTCGACGCTAGTTTCTCGGCATATTTCTCAATGGTTATCTTTTCGGAATCTTGACATTGCAGTATTGTATGATCGGGGAAACCCTACTCCTCGTCGTCGAAGGATATAACTGATCGATGTGCCTCAAGATACCTATTGCTCTGATTTCCGTAGTGACTTGACGTGGCTAAAAAATCTCGGTGGGTCTCAGAATCAGCACCTTCTATATCCCTTGTTGGGTACTGACGGGCACTCAAGTACACCTTCAATTCGTACTGGAGACTGCCCAGACTGCTATGACCGTCGCAGACGGATTCCACTGGTTTGTCTATGGTTATGGAGACCTTAGGAAGCTCGGCGAATACTACCTCGCCAACTTTGATTCGCCTATCATATGTTCCGTTATTGCACTTATTTCGCAAGGGGTGTATTGTTGGAGGATATATCATCTGAGCAAATGGATGGTACCAACGTCAATCATAGCCCTAGTAAGTCCGATGTGATAGGTTCTCATCTTGCGTCTGTTGCGGGGAAAGTTGATGCAGTCGGCTTGATGGCAGGCTGCTTTTGGTCAAGCTGTGGGAGGCTTTGGCATTGGTATCGTCGTACGTGGGAAGCTGCTTATCCCCAGAGCCTCCTCTGACAGAGTGCGTTTAGAATCAGAAACTTGGTACGATTGAGGACTGGAATCCCAAATACAACGTGTTCATGATCGTGAGCGCTTCTGTGGATAGTGAGGGAGACAGCTGACCGCAATGTTTATAGCTATGGTCGGTTTGCAGTGCGATAGCAGATACCTTGATTGCCTCCTTGATGACCTATCTCGTGCGTATCACTTGGCTTCCAGTATCATCTCGGGTGAAGGCTGACCTTGAAACGCAGCTCCTCTCGTCCAAGTCTTTCAACTCCAGCAAGAAGCGGCCAACGGTGATGACGCGGTTGATTAGGCTGATTATTGAGACGAACGTAGCCAGTGGTAAGTCCGCCACCGTCCTTCAATCAGCTCCGCGGTTAACAGGAGCGAAGCTATGGTCGCCATAGCTGTCCTGCTCACTACAGTCATTGAACCCATTGCACCTCCAGTATGTCCTAATTTAACGATAGGGTGGAGTTTGCCCTTACTTTCTCCCACAGAAAACAAGTTACTTCCTGTGCCCGTAAGTCTGTCCTGTCCAGGTTGAAGTTACGCTAAGGACCTCGCCAGGGGCTATGTCTTAGGCAAATTGTAAGTAAAATAAAGAAACAGATGTCAAATTTGAGTCCTTATGATTTTCGCAGGTACAGCAATTCATTTATCACTATGTTAAATAATCGCCGCCGAGGTGGGAGTACCGGAGGAAACGATGAAACGAGTGCTAGTAACTGTGAGAGTTTTTCACTCGACAGGCGCCATCACTGGGGCAGTCCATCCCGTCAACTCAAGCATATCAATACTCCGAGCATTGGGATCGCTGTCCACACGGAGACCACCATACAGCTTGACCGGGATGATTCAACACCTCCTTCGAGTCAGGCTTTCCTGCCAAAACGTTCTATGCTTCCGGATTTGTCGTGATTCCTGGAGGAATGGAATTGCCGCTTGTATGTGCTGTGTAACCGACATTTTGTTCTTGGCAACTATGGTAGTTTACTCTGCTCGGGATGTTGAATCCAGTATCATCGAACATTAGGGCTTGGGCCTTGTGCAACGAAATCTCTGATTGTTTGACCGCGTGACAATGACATCGTCGCGCTCAGTCACATGTAACGTCATGACACTAGGCGCGCAAGCCCACGCGTAGACTCATTAACAACTCAGTCATTGTCAACTGCGCTCAACGTCTAACCCGCGACTATGGCGCCGAAAACCGACAAAAATGCAAAAAGCGGGGGAAAGGACATAAGAATGTTCTTCGGCGGGAGTGCGAGCCAGAAGTCTGGCGGAAGTAACAGTGCTGCAGTATGGGTGACTCATGTTTCATAGTTTTGTGAGACTCAAATCGCGTAGGGATCTCAACCGAAGAAACCCCTGGAGACCAGTGAGTCTCCCTTAAGACTGTTATGAAACCCATGCTAATATGACCCGCAGAGACTGAGGAAGGGTGAGAGATTCAATTAGTTTAGGAATGCCACGCTCAATTCTTGCAAGGACATCGGTGAAGTCAAAGACGTGAGTTTCTTTGTTTAGATATAACTCTATCATTGACAACTCTTAGATTACAGCCCAAGGGAAAGCCAGTCGTAATAGATAGCGATGACGAACCTATTGCGCCCACGAAGTCAAGGACTCGGATCTCCATGGCCGTAGACGATAGCGAAGATGAAGCACCGAAGCGACCGCCGCGGAAACGCAAATCTTATCCTGACGATGATGGGGACGGTGAATATTCTCCGCCTAAGAAGAAGGCTGCCATTTCACCCACGAAATCCAAACCTGCGAGAACGACAAAAGCGCGGAAGAAGGACGAGGACTATGAGATGGAGGACCCTAGCTCGGATGATGATGATGTCGATGATGATTTCATTGTAGACGACGAAGACGACACGAAAACTAAGCCAAGACGCAAACCCGTACCTGCGAAAAAGTCGAAAGCTGCGCCTTCTGAGCCCCCCAAGAAGGAGCACGCAGAACAACCGAAAGCTGCTGCTAAGTCTAAGTGCGTTCTCATTCCACAGTCGTACTTTGGCTCTTATGTGATTGTAGCTGGGTTGCAATGAAGGCTGCGAAACTTGCAGGACCCTCAGCACCGGGCTCCAAGGAGATTCCTAACGGTGCCCCCAACTGCCTGCTAGGACTCTCATTCGTTTTCACTGGTGAACTTAGCAGTTTTTCGCGGGAGGAAGCAATTGACTTGGCGAAACGATTCGGAGGGTGCATTCACTTAACTTCACCCGCTACTACTTTGTGCTCATCACCCTTTAGGCGTGTCGTCCTCCAGCCGTCTAGCAAGACTAGTTATGTTGTCCTAGGAGATAACCCTGGCCCTGGCAAACTCGCTTCCATCGCGAAACACGGCCTCAGAACTCTCAGTGAAGATCAATTCCTGAATCTGATTGCGACGAGAAAAGGTCCAGACGAGGGTGGCCTTGACGAGAAGACCAAGAAAAAGCTAGAGAAGGAGCGAGAGGAGATTCGGAAAACAGCAAAGGAGATGGAGAAGCGTGAGAAGGCCTCGACTCAGGTCGTGGTGGGCCCGTCGACGCAGTTGTGGACCACACGTTATGCCCCACAATCTCTTAAAGAAATTTGTGGTAATAAAGGTCAAGTGGAGAAACTTCTTCAATGGCTAAAGGATTGGTACGTTCACAGCCTCGGTGTTGGCTCCATGCTTAGCATGTCTCTTTGTAGGCCGGATAGTCTGAAGGCGGGCTTCAAGAAGCCTGGTAAGACTGGTATGAATATGTTCCGGGGTGTATTGATTACCGGATCACCTGGGATTGGCAAAACCACCAGTGCCCATCTGTGTGCCAAATTGGCTGGGTTCACTCCTATTGAACTAAATGCTAGTGATACCCGAAGTAAGAAACTCGTCGAGGTTCGTCGGTGTAATATGTCAACGGTCTTGGGATTCACCGGGGTCTTTAGAACGGGATGAATATTAATAATACGTCCCTTGACGGTTTCATTAAGGGTGCAGGGGTTAGTTTCTTTGCTACTTGTCGACTGGGGTGTGCTGACTGGTCCTTGAGTCAACCAATTCCGTCGGTGTGACCATTACTGATAGGACGTGCCTGATCATGGACGAGGTCGATGGAATGTCGGCGGGTGATCGAGGTGGGGTCGGAGCCCTGAACGCTTTAATCAAGAAAACCAAGGTCAGCTTCCAATGTTGCTAGCCTACATATCGCTCGTTGATGAAATAAACGATAGATACCTATCATCTGTATTGCCAACGACCGCGGAGCGCAAAAGCTCAAGCCTCTCATGTCAACTACATATAGCTTGAACTTCCAGAAGTAAGCAACGATACCTGCGAAATTCAAGTGCTGACACCTTTCTTTAAGGCCACAGGCACAAATGATCCGTTCACGAATCTTATCCATTGTTTACAAGTGAGAAACTCATACTCCGTTACTTAAACGAAACATGATCCCCTGAACGGTTCTTCTCAGAGAAAAGATGAATATTCCGGCAAACGTGATTGATCAGCTCATTACTGGAGCTCAATCCGATATCCGGCAGGTGCTTAATATGCTCTCGACATGGAAGCTGTCTAGTAACACCATGGACTTCGACGAGAGCAAGGCACTGTAAGTATTCTGATTAAAGCGTGGTTCTGTTCAATGTACTCATTAAGTATGTGATTAGCGTGAAGATGAACGAGAAATACGCAATTATGACCCCATTTGATATCACATCAAAGATACTTGGGCCTTACTTGTTCTCCTCTACCGCAAGAGAGACACTCAGTGACAAGATAGAGCTGTACTTTCAAGATCACTCTTTCGTTCCCTTGTTCATCCAGGTATTTAGTTGTGATATTGAACTGGTAGATTGTTCTTATGGAGCATATATCATAGGAAAACTATCTTAAGACCCAACCAGCAAGGGTCCGAAATATGGACGGACCCGAAAAGGAGCTGAAACACCTTGAACTCATGGAGCAAGCTGCATCGTCAATATCCGACGCCGACTTGATCGATAGCCTCATTCACGGGTAGGTGTTGGGGTCCTTCTTGTTCTGTACGTGGTTATTAATCATGGCGAAGGCCCGAACAACACTGGAGCCTCATGCCACTTCATGCCGTTTGCTCCACCGTGAAGCCCGCATCATGCCTATATGGCGCCGGGGCGCACTACGGTGGTCCCAACTCCATGACATTCCCTCAGTAAGGGGTATCAATTGTTTGATATCATCGCCCATAAAGTTGATTCCATGATGCAGGTGGCTTGGGCAAAACTCTAAGCAGAACAAGTTGGCGCGTCAGCTTGTCGATGTACAAGTACGGATGAGGCTGAAAGTTTCTGGTGACAAGGCGGAAATTCGCCAGTCGTATATCCCCTCATTGTACCCGCACATCGTGAAACCCTTGATGGACATTGGCGCCGTAAGTCTGATTAACCTCCCGTGCTTCTAGGCACCGCTCATGATCTTTGAAAGAGCGCTGTGGATGAAGTGATTGAGCGAATGAATGAATATTACCTGTCAAAGGAAGACTGGGATACGATTGTTGAACTGGGGGTTGGGGATTATAAGGATGTGAAGATAACGGCTGCTGCGAAGACGTCGTTTACGAGAAAGTGGGTTTGGTCTTGGACCTCTGTCCCGGATTTTCACTGATCGAATTCCTTCAGGTATAATTCGTCGGAGCATCCAATACCTTTCCATAAGGCACAAGATCTCGGTAAGGTGCCGAAGAAGCTTTCTGGAGGACCCGCCCCCGATCTCGAGGAAGCCTTTGTAAGTGCTATTTACGCAGATGTCTATATTCAGGGATCCAATCAACACCGCTTAGATCGATGATGTTGAGGACGATGAAGAGGAAGAAGTCAAGGAGAAGGACACTTCGGATGATCTATCTGGGGACAAACTCATACAAGCTCCTAAGAAGAGGAAAGCTGCTCCTACCACAAAAACAAAAACGACGAAAAAGAAAACCTGAATCCATTGATTTTGTTAGACGTTACATCTAATGCTCGGGTTATTCTTGTTTCGTACATTCTATCTAATATTAATGGAGTTATTTGCTTTCTAGCCTCCATCTTGGTGATCTGAAGAGAACGCCCAAATGCCCATATGTTCATCTATACAGTATCGGCTTGATATCACCGCGTGAATTACGTAAATACCCAAGATATGCCGTCGAGAGTATCCTGCACCTTGCGCTCCTTCCACCGATTTTGTACAAGATCTCTAATGCTTTCGCAGTCTTTACCTCCAGAAGTTGTTGAACACGTACTTCATCGCGGATGTACGGTATCCAGGCAGTTTTGTCTGGCCCTGTGTTTAGTGTCCTCTTGGACACGGCGACTGGCACTTCCATATTTATACTCCACGGTAGTGCTCGAGACACAATCATCAATCTCCTCCTTCTACCACGCCATCGCGAGGAGACGTTGTGACTCTCTCGCTGTTCCTCCGGCATCTCTTTATGTTTATGGCCTCTGGGTGAAACCTATTTCCAACGTCGTGGTCGATATATTCAACGCGTGCGAAAACCTGGAATATATCTCGGTCCATGAAGAAAACTTGCTATGGCTCATCAGAGCGCCCTTTGGGCAAAACGCGGGCTTTGATCTCGCCCTATCACCCGAAATACCTCCTCCTGCTTCCAACAAGAACCTTCATTTATGGGTCGCGAGAGGACGCACTCACAAGTGGTCCATGTACCCCATGGATACCATCACCACAACGCTTCCCTCCCCTTTTCTATCGAAAGTTACCCATCTTCGACTTGATTGTTCCACGGGATATAATATCCTGAAGAATATTAAGCGATTTGTCCGTCTCGCGTATTTGGCCGTCGCTTATGATGGGTCTCCATCGCAAGATCTTCAGATGCTTGTTCAGGCATTGCGTGCAGCTCCTGTGCGCGAAATCTTTTGTGTTTTGATCTTGATGGTGGATGTGTTGACGCCGTCTCAACGTGTTGAAACGTTGTCGTGGGTAGCGAGCCTGGATATTTCGCAGAAGATACATGTGTTACCTTCGAGGTCTGGAAATCTCGAGGCGGAATGGGAAGAGGAGATTAGGACAGGGATAACTGTTTGGAGGAAGGTCGAGTTGAAGGAACGGCAGGAAATGGCCATCTTTGGTGAGGGTTTTGTTCGGTTTTCTTTGAATGCTTGCAAGCTCACACGTATGTTTAGGTGGGAGGAGATGAGGATACAGGAACTTACGGGTGTAGATATAGGAAGCACAACCAGTTCTTGATTAGAATATTCACGTTTTCGAAGCAAGGGTGTTCTCTTCAAGTGGAATGGGGAGCAGTTTCCGGCCAGATAAATGGCATGATGTGGCTTTGAGGTCGATAAGTAGATGCGGGACTCTTGAATCGTTTATCATCACGGAATGTTTTGCGAGTGTGGGGGACGAAGCGCGCTTGTCGGTCAGCGGCCAGCCGCATTTCTTTTACCGATTTCAAAACCTGGAATTTCTATGGTATAAGCACTCTACTCGGACAGATACAAACAACCTCACAGGGCTTCGCCAAAGCCTTGGGACTTACCTGAAGACTTAGAAGTGGTAGGATCATCTGTGAGAACATCCACGTGAGACGCGGTTCTGGTTCGCGTGTCCTCCGAAGCGATTCGCTCTCAAACGCGACATAAATAAATGGTACCTGTATCCCTTTCTGAACCTCCACCATCTCAGAACACTCAGACCACAAACTCCGGGACATGCAAAGGATCCACTCAAAATCATGCTCCTATCCAACTCGCCTCTCAGTCATCGTCGAGGCTGCCTGTCGTTGTTCTGGATGTTGATGTCCTAACGGATACCATTGCTGCAAGACTAGCAACAAGCCTACTCGGACATGTCCTATTTCTCAAGAATCAGATTCCTCTGTCTGTCTCTTTTAACTCGAGTTGAAATCTTAGTGCTGTTATCTAATGGTTGACAGTCCCATTATTCAGCTCGCAAGGATAACAAGGGGGAAGGTACGCGTGTAGCGGGAATTACCTTTCGTGCATTTCTGAAGTCTCATCGTGGCTTAACTAGAGCAACACGAAAGCCGCAAAATTGAAGACCGATTTGTTGTCTTCGTATGATACACTCACGTCTCATCTTGTAACGACATTCTCTGCGCTTTCAACTGCTCTCGCCAAGGGTATGCCTGCTAAACATCAGACAACTAGCCGCGCGTATCTTGCCATCCTTGTTGGTCCGAGCTTGGGGACTCCGAAATCAAAAGTCTTTTACGGTGTGGATAACTTTGCGATACGCGTTTGGGGCCAGCGTAATGAGGATACGAGTGATGACGAAAATGAAGAAGAGGGTAGTGGGGAGGAGCTTCCCGAGGATAGTGAGGATGATGGCACAGAAGAAGAAATTGATTCAAACTCCGAGGGTGGCAGTGAAGAAGAAGGGGAGGAAGACGAGAGTGACGAAGCAGAGGGCGATGACAGCGACGGCGATGTGGATGAGGATAATTCGAATCAGGAAAACGCGAATCATAATTATTCACCGCCATCTTCACCGCATCAATCCTATGCCGAAGAACAGCGATTTCTACAAATGGCAGATCGACTACTATCGCGCACCCTCGCGTCTGCAGACGCGGAGGGTCATGCGATCTCCAATGAAATGTGTACGCCTGAATAATTCTTTCCCTTACTCACCCCGAGTTCTTATACCTTTCATTGTCTTAGCGCCGTCGCAGATACACATCCTGATACGTGCCCCAAGACGATTCACACACCCAGCCTGGATACCTCGACAAAATATCACGAAACAAATGGAAGCTGCTTTGGCTGATTTCCTCGAAGAGTCATGGTCTTCGAATGACGATTGTCCGTCGAGGAAGAAGCGGGTGGAAGGTGTCTGGGTGACAGCGAGGAATGGATTGGGAGAACCAGAACATCGAGTTGAGATACCACCGGTTCGTGAGGACGATGAAATGATTTGGTGGAGTTGGGACGGGAAACTCGTTGGATTTGCCGACTGGTGATATTGTCGTTTCTCGGTCTGACAACCCAGCAGTGGAGATTTACAATGTATCCCCGAGAAAATACCTGTGTGTACCTAAATCGACCCGGCCGCAGAAGGTTTCCTGAAGTGTTGGTTGGATATTGCCCAGGCAACTTGTGATAAACAGGCCAATTGATTAGTCGGGTTGACATACCGAAGTTCTTACTCCCAAACGAGTATCCGACTGTCTACTGAAAGATTCCAGGAGAAAATATGTGTAAGCTACCTGTTATTCATGAACGTGATCCAACACAATTACATGCAACACGTCAATTTGCCCTGCGTGTCGGAGTCCCAGCATTCTGTGATATAGTAAAGGATCGCCTGGAGAGAAGAGACCGTCAACGCTTGGGCCCTTTCGGCCTATGCTTTACAATTCTCGCCTCACAAGGAACCTGGTGCCAGTTTGAGTGGTCCCGAATACCAATTCGGACGGTTCTGGAGCAAGGAAGATGACACGGTTATAAAGGACGGATTGAAGGACTCCCTGCGATCTGTTCCGCAAACACCTTGTTTTAGCAGCCAATTAGCGCCATAATCGATATGATCCTTTCTCCGTCTACCTTGTGTTTAAATACGGACATCTCCTGTGACAAGTGTGAACACACCGACTTCGCTCGGGTTGAACAAATATGAGGATGGTCGAATTTAAGCATTGGCCATAGTGAAGGAGCCGGCTCAGGACGGCGGGAGTAAACAAAGCGAGAAGGCATTGCACTTGGTTATCGCGCATTATCTGGCCAGATGGTAGTGAAAAGCAGTCGCCTGATTGGCGTGCGAGTGTGATAGCATCCGGCTTCAGTCCGACTACGTTGGTCGTTTGGATGATCCTTCTAGCAAGGAACGAAGGTAAGTTAAGGATCTTATGATCAATCAATGTTCTCATATATAGCTTTAACCTGTTTGTTCGTCGTCACTACTCTTCGTTTCTATCTGCTAACATGCACCCGTAGTTATGTTGTGTAGTACATATGCTCTTCGATGAGTAATGAATTATATTCTACGGCTATCATTGCCGTTATCAATGATGATCATACATGAATCAATCCCATAAGATATATATTAAGTCTATCAGCGTCCACTACCCCGTCTTCACCATGCTCGAATTCGAATTGGTAGAAAACAAACCCAACTCATTACCCTCTCTGAAACTTTCTTTGACAGGAACCCGACGACCAACGACATAATGATGGTCACGTACTTCCGGCGGCTCTTCGCGTCTCCTCCCACGCCGGACATTACCACTCCTCGTCCTCTCTCTCCCTCTCCTCTCCAGTGCTGCTTCCAGCAGCCCACCGCGGTCGTGACTTGGAATACCTTGTTCGCCACTACGTCCAGGTTGGTGGTGATGGTGGTGGTCAGTGTTGCCAAGGGCTCCAAACCTGGTCTGCGGACTCATAAGCATATTCTGCGAGCCCCCATTAATCCCATAACTTTTCAGTGTTTGGATGATTAGGATAAGATATATCATGCCGACGAAGACAACAAATGTGATCGCAACGCGTGTGCCGAGAGCTGCGGTCTGATTGAGAGGAGGTCGATCAGGTGGATCGGATTCAGACCCGGTGCGCCATACAAAGGAAAGGATAGCCACCATGAAGATGACCATTGACCTATTGGGGTAAATGTTAGCTCTGAAGAGACCTTCAAATGGGATTAGAGGCGCGGGCATACCAAGCAAGCCAGACAGCGGGCATGGCCAACAAGACCCAGACATTCCATAGAATTGCAGTGTTTGTCCTCCGAGCTTCCTAGAAAATAGCCAAGATTATGTCAATGCTTTCGAGGGAATCCAATACCGCATAGTCGCATACCTCAGCCCATTTCGACGCACGAACCATAGTCCTCATCGTGCCAAACCTCACAATATACATACAACCATACGTCAAACTCATCAACGCACATATCAGCGACAAAATCGCTGCGGTACGCGTAACTGGATCTCCGGCGGCTTCCGGGATCTGGAAGATGGTTAATATGGCACTGAGGTACGGTACCCACAAGCGTATTAGCTTAATAATTGTCTACCAAACTCAAATAAAACCACTTACGAGGCGAGCAAAGCAGAGACCACGTTCAAAGTCTTCCACTCCCTCAGTAACGAATCAATGAAAGCCTCCCAAGAGTCCTTGAACCGCTTCAATGCTGGTGTCATGATTGGTAATGGACACGGCGGCTCAGTATTGCCCAGAGGTACTTGTCCAGCCGTTGTGGCGGCTACACCGACATGCGCTGCTATACCTATACCAGCCGTTGCGCTGGGGCTAGGGCTTGGAGGAGGAGGCACAGCTCTTTCCTTCCCGCGTCCACGCCCATGTCCAGTCCCCGGAGCTCCCTGATCTTGACTGTAACGTGGTGGAGGCTGCTGCTGCTGTACCCGTGGCGCATGGGCCGTTTGATCGTTTAAATGAGAATCAATGGGTGGTAGAGCACAATTCTGTCCAGCTTCGATCATCCGCTGGATATCTGGCCTGCTAACTTCCGCCTCCCGGAAGATGCGAGCCACGCGCGAGAAGTACAGTAGTGGGAGGCGGAGCAGTATATTGAGGTAGATCAGTCTTGGGAGGACGTCCAACACAAAGGTCTTCGAGTGCATGATACAGTCTTTGAGAGATGACACAATTAGGACCTCTTCGCAATTCCCTGCGCCGCCCGTGCTATTGGAATTGGAATTGGTTGAGACGGAAGCCTCTGCGAGTTCGATATCTGGCTCTGTCTTGGTGGATTTGGTCTTGAACCATGGTGTTGGGAAGGAAAAAGAAAGTTTGGATTTGAATGGGTTGATAGGCACGAAGGGTTCTTCTGGTTCTGGACGATGGTGCCAGTTGTGTAGACCAGCGGAGAGGGTTTGAATGAAACGGAATGGGGAGGTGGCCCGCGAATGGGATTTGGACGGGGAACGAGACCCGAAGTCGTGTTGGTGGCGATAGTTGGGACTAGTATCACCATCTGTAGCATGAGCCAGCGAACGAAGCGAAGATGGTGGGAGTTGAGGTGGATCGCTGCCTGTCCTTTGTCGTGGTCCTAAGGCGGTGATACATGATGTTAGTGTAAGGCAGCGACAAATATGTATCGAGAGCATACCGTGTCTTCCACCACGAGGCACATGCATCGAATGTTCGCTGTCAACTGAAACCCTCCCATTATTCGGTGAGTTCCCCTCGGATGCACTGATGCGAGGGGCGGTTCCATGACTTGTATGAGTCCCAAACTTGTCTCTCAGCCGTCGCAATGGCGAGACTTCAGATTCTGACATGTGCAAGGATGGAAAATTAAGGAGATCCACATCCAGACTACGACGATGCAGCGGGCTTGCAGACGGTGGCGAGATTCGAGTAGGTCTTGGGGTTGGATTTGAATGTTGCGGTAGAGCTGCGAGTTTGTCCGACGCTGTCGTTGCTTGAGAGTCTAATGACGAAGTCAGGCTTTGCTTCAAAATGAAATGTAACAGATTTACGCACTATTGGTATTAGAGGATCCCTCACCTGGCACGACAAGGTCAATTAGCGCACGCGAGCAGTAGGGAATCAAAGCTCTTACTTCGATCATGTTGATCCTGGTTTTCAGCTCTCGGAAACGGTATCATGCTAAGATGAATGATTGCGAAAGGTTGATGTCCCAGTCACTGTTATCCGCGCTTGGCACTTATACCATCTTTCATGGGCTCCGAGCTATTTGCATCCCATAGCCTCAACAGCCCAATTGACTCAACTTGAGAGTGTCCTCGGGCGGGTCGCGTCTCTCCGCGTAACACTTCCTTTTCTGTTGTTCAATAGAGACATAGCCCGCGTACCATGCCCTATTACACTGTTACAATAGGTGCAAGTCCCTAAGTTCATGTGAGGTTGCCAAATTGAGTCACACACCGTTGTATTGACCATGGTGAGCTGCTCTGTGCTGAGCATCTAAGTTGCACAGTTGCATGGGCTGCCAAATTTGGTAATGTTAACTCTGGAGGCCGCCCACCCGGAACGGTCCGAGGCTCAGCTAGCAATGACGTCACCCATCCTACTGTTATGAGTGCGCATAAAATGGTAGTTTCATTGGGAGTGGACTGTAGCCGTCAACAAGGCCAGAGCTGGTCACTTGCTCAAGGAGCGTACAACTCTTCCATTTCCAACTTTATATCTAAGCACTGTGTTCTCAACCTCCCACTTAACTGGCCAAACCATAGCACTCGTCTGAACACAGTCTCTAACGCCGTGGACAGCAGTTTAACAACAGGCGCAGCCAACAGGCCTTAAATTCTGAAGGTCCCTAACCACCATGCTCAACAGAGAAATCGAAAAGCACCCACGGAACAGGATGAAAAGCAAGAAACAGACCAGAAGGTTCGGAAACACCCTCGAAATTCTGACACACATGATCCAGATTTTCTATAGTCGGCTGCGGCTCCGGAGCAATACAAGTATAAAATGAGCGTGTGTATACAGGAGGATAGGGAGGAATGGCATGCCAATAGCAATCTTATTCCCCACAGACAAAGGGATGGTTGAGAAGCAAAACACATTGTATAGCATTTTTTTTTTCAATGGCCCTAAGTAGACACCAAAAACGGTCACTGTCCTCCACAGGACGTCGACATCCGCGTCCCGAGGATGAAACCTTTTTCACAGGTTGCAAAAACAACAGTTGTCTCCCCTATGCCTCAGTCCGGAGATTCATGTTGATGACATCATCCTGGATAACCGAGAAGGGTAGCAAACGCCGACTTACCAATGGCTGCGTCGATAGAATCTATCGTTCTGAGTTCTGAAAGTGCTTGGTGATAACGAAAGGTGCAAACGAAAGTGCACCTTTGGTTTTGTTTGGCATCTCTCCTCCATTCTTTTCTCGAGACGTCTGCGTATTATCCAGATTACGCTTCGGAGATCAGGGAGGAGACCATGGAGGACGCTGAGGTGTACAACCTCTGCAGCCACTGGAGCTGCTTTGCTAGGAACAACTTCGCTAATCGTGGAGCTCTCGGGAAGCAAGGTTCAGGGCAAAGACGCACCCGAACTCAACACCCGGAAGCGGAATAAACTACAATTAAGCAAAGCAAAATTCGTTGATGCATCAATGATGTATCGCCAAATGGGAATAACTCGCATATCTAGCGTCATCTCCCACTTACCGTAGTCGACACTTACAACTTGGTGGGTACAACTATACGAGCTCGCCTGTCAATTCGAGCCTCTGTTAAGGCTTGCAAAACCACCGAACATCATCAGGAGTGGAAGCACGATGCGGTGCCTGTTCGTTTTCACTCATCCTAATTTGACTTTTTCATTACGTCCATCCAGCCTCAAAATAGAAACATTGTGCCACAGTTCCGCGACTACATTAGGGACAAACGACAGAGGAATCCGGTACTCCAGTCCGCAACGATAGTTCGGGTAAACGGAAATCATGAACTCCTCGAACAGAACAAGGAATCTTACCTTAACCACTACGTTCAAAATGGGTCAGCGAATTCTGCCTAGCCCTCTCCGCTCTAATGACCCACTCTCCATACAACCGTACTTACGTTGCTCTTTCACTTCTATGATGAAATAACTGATCGACAATTAACTCCCAGTGGGGCATACTGACATCAATCTACACGTTCTTTTCCGGACGCACGACTTCCAGTGCCAAACCCGGATCTCCATTGATTTTGTACGCACATACACCCCTTCAGCCCGTGTTTCCCATTCAAACCCCAAAATACCTTCTATGTATAACCTTTCGATCTTCGAAAGACTTCATAACACCGGTTGGAGCTCAAGTTTGCACTATCAGGGCCATCTATGAAATCAAGCTGGTCAGTATTCCGAAAAGGCTCGAATTCCGATTATCTGATGCTCCATTCCGTGTGAGTGCAAGAGATAAACAAATGGACCTGACGTCGTCAGCTCGGAAGAGCTTGTGGCTGAGGTGAATGTGTGGGCCATCACCTGAGTGCGTGCTAGTGTCCTTCTGGCGACTCGGGGTCATGTCGATCTCGCTTACACCACATGTATATGAAGTCATTTGTCGCTCTGATTGACTTTTTAGCTCCTCTATTGGGAATGGGCAGTTTCAATTTCCGCTGATTCTCTAGTTCTGCAGTTAGCTTGGATCGGATGACTTCTGTGGCTGCTGTCCATGAAGCTCGACTAGCTTGAGCTCTATGGCGGGTTTTTGCCGTTGGTTTGTTATCTCGCCTGGACCTGGTGTGCCTTGGGTAGACTATAAACAGTCCAGGTTCAATTCATCGGCCTGAGGTTGATAGATCAATGAATGTGATGTGCAGGCTGAATATAGCTCATATCTAAAGTTTGTCCACACGCTGATTTCAACCATGTTTATCATCGCCATCGTAGGAAATGGTCTTCATATATTCAGCAGAGTACGATAAGTTTTGATCAGCCGGTTTCTAAATTTGTACGCCATGAGCGATAGGACCGCACGCGTAAAGAACGTGCAAAGAGTGGATAACCAGGCGTCTCCTCGGTGATCATGAAAAAAAGTAGTTGTGGAGCGGAAGCCACCGTTCGGGTCGCAACCGTGCAAGTCCTCCCACTCTATCTGGCAAGATCAGTGTTCTAAAGAGCACTACTAGAACTCCAGAACGAGACGATTCCCGTAAGCAGAACCCAAAGTTTGAGCTTTTCCCAGCACGTACTACATTGCTGACAGAGGGTTCATGCATTTGTGCGACTATCTTCTATCTTCCAGGTACGGGAGATAGGCTCGGCGACGCAATGTGCTTCCTTGGCTATATTTATTCTCGTCAAATTTGATGTGGTAAAGGCCGGTGACATGATCATCGGGGGAATACGAAGTCGCGAAGTTCAAAGCTTGGGTACTTGGCCAAGTGGTTCACTTGTCGAACCCTTCCATGAGCCCATTGGCAATACACTCTTGATGTTCACATGATATGACTCTCGGGAACAACGGTCAACAATGGCCATATCCATTCTCATACGCTATCTAATGATAAAGTTTGGTGGCCAATGTCAGCCTATAAACCACTTAGACCATAGTAGGTTCTTCGAAGATCCCTGTTGTGGGTAACCTCGTTGTCATGCGACCCCGGTCGTGTCAATTACCATGGGTCATATGGTATGCGAACACCCATATGCTCGTTTGGTCATGATTGCAGCACTGGTGATCTTGGCTATTACTGTCACCGACATACCGACCTGTCGGAATGAGCTGACATATTTTGTATTGTGCCTCCTGACCCGCCACTGTTAACCGCTCGCGCTATTATCATTGCACCTAAAGGTTAACGCTGGGGGGCTATTGAGTCTTGGGATAGCGCTCGTCAGTGATAGCAATGAATCTGAATGAATAGGGTGACATGGGAGGCTGTGGTCATGCTTATGTGCTATGTGCTTCGAATGGTTGTTTCATATTGGCTTACGCGGTTTCCTGGGTGTTTCGCTTCTGCGGGGGGGGGGGGGGGACTCAGAGAGCCCATGATCCCAATCCTGGCAGTGGTGCTGCGCCCCGTGGACCCCCGTGGTAGTCTAGGCATTCGGACTTGACATCGTGGCATACCAGTGTTGAATATTTGAATTTTCCGAACAGGACGATTACAATTGCTCAGCCATATGGTAACTAGGAACGTTCGACATACATAATCACAGATCTTGAATCAGGAACCACAAGACCAAGATCTACTAGAGGCTTGTCTACCAAGGACCTTTTGTCAGACCCAACACTCCGTCCAAGGCGTATCGCCAGAACAGACAGACACTCTTATTTCCAACTGCTCTCAAACCCGAGTCCGAGCTTCCACACAAAAATTTCAAACCCAGATAACATTTCCACTCATCAAATTAGTGGCATCAAGCCAATTTTGGTGAGGTGTTCTGACGTCTGGATCGTCACCCGAAAACAGGACTGCCGTAACCGCATTCTCGACCCGAAACGAATATTGACTCGGCTTTCCCAGAATGTGGGGTACTGTATATATATTGCATCGAATCGATTTGACGAGATCTGACCGGCTCATGGTCCTTAAAAGAGAAGTTGCTTGATGATGCAACTTGCGGTTTCGAAGTCCTTCTCGTACTGCGGGCCTTGGTCCGTATTTGGATTGGGGAGCCTGAGTTCTGGTGCTCTTTAGTCAAGGGGATATAAGAACTGTGAGTGGAGCGCGTCACGTACCAGAAATCTCCCCCCTTCGTCCCCCCTCTTCTTCTTCCGAAGCCGTTACTATCCTCTCCACTCCACCTCAGTAGCTCCAAGGGAGTGCACCACTGCCCATGAATTTTGCTAGTTCGCGACCGCTACCCTATGCACTCGAAGACCGCACGGGTTCGAACACCCACTCTGACTTTGACGACATGTATGACCGGATGTTCTTCCATGTTACACGACACCCCGGTCGCTCGACAACATACATCTATGAAATGCCCATCCGAGCATCGAGACATCGAAGTTCGTTGCCTTTGAATCGCGAGCCTTCAGTTGTCCTCGAGTTCCTCCCAGACGAATCGTTAGGAAACGTGACGTTCTTGGGGAAGAGTCCATTCCCGGCGACCACAATACCTATGTCGCGTTATCTTCGCAAAACATCTTTATTTGGAACGTGAGTGTATTCGTGATGTGAAAACATGTTCAAGGGACTGACTTACTTACGTTTCTACTCTCCTTCTCTACGTGCTGTTTCGACCGTGTTCTGACATGGGCTTGAATAGATCGTTGGCGAGAAAGTTCGTAGGATCGGATGGGAGGGAGTATAAATGGAGTTATCAAGCTGTAGGCGGCCAACAGTGGACGGTGAGCATGAAACTTCTTGTCTTCTAGCCGTGTCCGTCTCTGAAGGACCCAATGACTAATTGAGCTATTTTTTTTTCCCTCGTGGATCTGAATAGTGTACTACGAATGAGAATTACCTCGTAGCACATTATGACCTTAAGCCTCCCAATGTCCGAGCGTTCGATGTTTCCGGAAATACGCTGACAATCTATGAGCCGTTTGCGCATTTGGCGTTGGGTGAGTGATGCGTTTCGCTTTGTTATCTCCTTCCTTCCGTGAGCCAAAGCTGAGTCTTTGGTTTCGGGCTTCGGGCCTTGGTTATAAGTGCTGAATGTTGCCGCTGACTGATGTATTTCTTGGTTGATAGAAATATTGACGTCGTTCATCATCATGCGGCACGTCGCGGAGCATAAGCTGTGAAGAGCAGGATTAGAAAACCTTATTATCTCATTGATACCGGGCCTACCGCGGACAGACTTTGGGGCCCCTGTTACCTTGAGCATCACGGATATCCTTATTACTGTGTCTGTCATTTGTACTTGTATGTAGCCAACTCATGTTTGTTTCGTGTGAGTTGGGTTAGGGTCATGCTTAGTCAGCAGGACCTCACTACGGCAGAAGGGTGACGGCTGTAATTTCTAGATTAAACCATCATAATGGCGCCACAACAGCAACCGTACGTGCAACCCGGAGAGCCTTTAAACGACTTTCTGCGGTCGTTTTGGCAGCGCCAGATCAATGCGGCTGAGCAGGAAACGCCAGACTACCGGCATCCGCCACTGCCATTGGCACGAATCAAAAAGGTCATGAAGAGTGATCCTGATGTAAAGGTAAGAACATGATTGGTCGTTTGCAGAGGAGCTCGGACTAAACCAGGGATTGATTAGATGATAGCTGCTGACGGTGCGCTGCTCTCCCTCGGCTACGAGCTTTCATGACACTGACATCCTGATCCCGTAGCCCCAATTCTATTCTGCAAAGCTTGCGAAAGTGCGTTCCTTCGCTCCTCCCGGTTATGCTCGCTCAGGACACTGACACCAATCTCTTGCTTTGGGTAGTATTCATTGCTGAGATAACGGCTAGGGCATTCATCATAGCCGACTCGAACAAACGGCGAACGCTGTCACGGTCTGATATCGCAAAGGCTCTCAGTAAATCCGACCAGTTCGACTTCCTCATTGACATTGTACCGCGGGACGAGATGCCCTTCCCAGGAGTGGTTGCAAGTGCCAATGGTCCTGGTGGAAAGAAGGCTGCACCTACCCCTGTTGCGACAAAGAGGGATCCCGTGCGTATCGGTTTATATCGTTGGGTTTCCTTCCTCCCCTCTAAGTTCGTGAGACTGGGCCTACTGACGTGGTGTGCCGTGTTTTTATACTTAGAACTCGACACCGGGAATGAGTGAAAACCAATCAAATACGATGCCGTTGGACGCTGCGGGTGGAAATAGTGAGGTTTTGAATCAGGTGTGTTTGGTTTTATGACATTTTGACTGCTTCGGGTAGTCTGGTAACTGCATACGCGTAGCTCGAATCTCTTCTGGGAAGTTCACATTCGCCTGAGCGTCCTTCCTTGTCATGATCTCTTGTCAGGATTCATTAACATTGTGTTCGTTGTCCCACGTCTGTGCCACGAGGATCCGTTCTGGGCTTGTTGGACCGGCTCCATCGACTTTAGTTGCTTTCCGAGGTATTCGTATTCGCCGGTGCTGCTGCTGGGTTCTCTGGCTTTTCGCCAAATGATTCCATGATAGATTGTTTTGATTTAAGTATGATTCAGGCATGAAGAATTTATGGCCCCTGGTTGATCCTGTGCCTTTGTAACTTTGTATATGCTGTATTCCCTGTCTCCTGTACCTCCGAGATACCTCCTCTACTTGCCTCTGTTCCTCGTGCCTGGAGAGAGAAACAGGCATTTCATGATCATCAGGAACAACTCCAATATCTATTGCATTGCATGAGGCTCGAGATTTCCATCTAAATTAAATTAGAGCCTGGCTGTCAGTCATACGGCACCAAAAGTCGTAGAGACTCCTGAAGCCTAGTTACATTCGAGCTAGTAGAGAAGTTAAGTGGCGACGGACCTCGGACTACCGTCGTCCTTTGCCCTTCCCTTTAACCAGCGTGAATCCATCCTCATCGACCTCTGGCTCTTTCTTGTGCACTGGAGGAACCTTGTGCTCAATCAGCTGGGGAGCTTCGTCTTCATCATCGTCCATATAATCCTCTCCGTCCTCCTCATCCTCCCAATCGTCATCATCACTCTCAACATTCTCCTTTACCTCAATCCTCTTCCCCTTGATTTTATCTGCCAGCTGCTCATACTTCTTGACGGTGCTATCCTTCCCCTCCCGCGTCTCCACCCACATCCTCACGATATCCTTCGCGACACTCGCAGCACTATCGTCCTCCAATACCGCCTCAAACTCGTCTGCCATTATCTGTAGCAACATTTCCTCGATATATTGTTCATCCGGTTGCTCGGCTTCTGCCTCGAAACTGTCGACAATTGTGGAGGCTATCCATGTTGGTTTGTGTTTGGCATCTGGCCCGCCCCAGTTTTCTTGGACTGCGATGCGGAGTGTTGACCATACTGCGAGACGTGCTAGGACGCCGCGTGCGAAAAGCACTGTCTGGGGCGTAGGGTGTGGTGGTGTTTGTGAGTTTTCAGCCATTTTGAAGGATTTTTCTGAGCGGGATAGAGATTAGATTTTGGGTAGATTTTGGGTATTTGATCAAGGCGGCATTAGATAAGCAGACAGCTTTTTGAATTTCGTGTTTTGCGGTACTTGACGCCGAGCTTCGGTGAGTGTTATTATCGTTACTGCACGGCTGTGGCCTTATGTCTCAAGAGTCTCATGATCAGTGCAATTGCTGCTCGGAAAGCTGCCCAGGCCGCTCAACAGCCACAGCAGCGGGAGATTACACCTCAGCGTCCGCCATCACCTCCTCCCCAATCTCCGAAACGAAAACCAGCTTCCCAACGCACAAAACCTTCTGCGAAAAAGGCGAAGAAGGATATAAAACAAAAGCAAAATGTATCTCTCCCGCCCCCATCCAAACTGGATGTCTTCAAAACCCAGGACGACCTGATTATCATTGATTCAGACGATGACGATGCAGACGGACCCGTTTCTCAAGTTCCATCAGAGGAATCCGATATTGAAATCCTCCCTGGTCCTCCGGCACATCTCGAAAGACGAGCGTGGTCACCTAGTATGCCGCTGGACGACTCGTCGGCCGACGAAGGCGGGAATGCAATGGACGTATCCGGGCTGATTGACGTCCCCGCTCGGTTGTCTCGACTTCCAGAAACGAATATTGGCACGACGCTTTCTACTTTCGTTCCTGTCCCGGGACAGAACCTGTATCAT